>JANITX010000003.1:33181102-33195440 GCA_027564395.1 Erythroxylum ulei | reverse complement strand
TCGATTTGTATTTCTTTACCGATTCGCTTCGCTTCGAATTCCGTTACTTTCGCATTCCGCGATTTGCATTCGATTTTGTTTCCGCTTCGGATTCTTCCGTTTTATGTTCTTCGATTCGATTCTTCCGTCCGTTCCGTCGTTTCCGCTCTTTGCTATTCATTTTTCTTTTAGATTCGTTCGGGTATAAAATTCCTTCGTTTGTTTCCGCACGTGTTTCTTTGTTTCGTTTTCCGTTTTTCCCAGTTGGGGTCCGATCTCGAGATCGGGTCCCAACAAAACTATTCTCCAAATTGTACAATTAAAGTTGATTTTTAGAAAGCCTATGACAGTGTGAGCTGGGATTTCCTATAGACATTATTAATGGCTCACAGATTTCCATCTAAATTTATAAAGTGGATAAAAGAGTGCATTTCATCCTTTTCTTAGGTATCTTGATTAATGGCACCTTTACTACATCCTTCAAGGCCGCAAGAGCTCTTAGGCAAGGAGACCCTTGGCCTCCTACCTTTTCATTCTTTGTATGGAGATCTTAATTCTCTTATTAAGAATAAAGTGTTCAAAAATTCAAAATTCAGATATCATGCCTAATGCAAGAAGATTGAGTTGACTGACCTATGTTTTACAGTTAATTTACTTTTATTTTGCGGGGCCATGATGGATTCCATACTTAGTATATGGTAGCTCTTGGTAAATTTAAAAATTTCTTAGGACTACATTTCAACCCAACTGAGAGCCATTTCCTCCTTTCTAAGAAAGTTGTTGCCTTGGGACCTCTCATCTCTCAATAAACTAGAATGCATTTTAAACATGCTTCATTGTTGTATCTTGGACTACGAGTCTCTACTAAAAGACTTACATATGTGGAATGCATTCCACTCTAAGAGAAAATACAGAGAGGGATCAGTTAATGGGTTAACAAGTCTCTATCCTATATGAGCAAGGTGCAACTCATCAAAGCGATGTTAAACTCTTTTCACATTTATTAGAGTTCTCACATCTTTCTTTCTCAAGGAATCATCAAGACCATTAAAAGAATCCTAAAAAACTTTCAATAGAATCATCTAAATGGTGTTAAAGGGTCAGCTAAAGTGAAGTGGGCTAATATTTGTTTCCCCAAAGATGAAGGAGGTTTAAATATAACCCTAATCAAAATCACAAATCAAACATTAATGTTGAAGAGACTATGGTGGATCCTCACGAATAAAAACTCACTTTGAGTGAAATGGCTCCATTCTTATATTCTCAAAGAAAGAAACCTATAGAGTATTCACAAATCTGCCTCATACTCTGATTTTCTCAACCGGATTTTAAAGTTGAGGAACAAATTTAGGGAAGATATCTCTTACACAATTGGGAATGGATTATTGACATATGTCTGGTTTGATAATTGATCTAACTTGGGACCTCTCATGCATCATTACAATAGTCTAAGAAGTCCCCAAATCTCTTCAGTTAAACTTAAGCTTAACTCCATAATTACAGAGGGCAATGGAACTTTCTTGAAAATTGAGGCATCTCCAACCATCATATTAACCTTAACTAACCTCTCTGGACACATTTTATTGATAGAATCAACCTATCCTTAAACTTAGCAACAAGACCATTAAAGATCTGCTAAGAAGTTGGAAATAGAAGGTGAAATGGCATAGAAATATTTGGAGCAAGGCTTTAACCTTAAGATTATCTTTTATACTATTGTTAACAGTCCAAAATTGACTGAATACAATAGATAGAATGCCTGATTTGCAAATGGACAAAACATGTCTAATGTGCTAGATCTATGTGGAAACAAGAGATCATCTCTTCTTCACATGTCCTTATAGCAATAATGTATTAGGTTCTATATTTAGCAGATGTCTATGGCTAAATCTTGGGAACATCATCACAGAGATTGTACAAAATTTTTTTCAATCACTCAGCCCACCAAAACCTAGATAGGCAGATTTATGTTCTATCCTTAGGGTTTTGCGTATATGGGTTGTGGAAGCAATGGAACCTCAGACGATTTGGTGGAACCAACTCACCCAAATAGGTTCTTGCATCCAAAATCCTAAAAGAACTCAGAGAGCTCATCTTGTTGAAAAACCTCAACCAAACATGTAACATAAATATCCTAGCCTCTCTTAATGTATAAAAGGCTAAGCACTTCAATACAAGAGCATGTAAGACAATCAGAGGACATAAACATAAGGATAGTAAGAGAAAGTGGAAATTACTTAAAGGAGAATCTATTATGCAAGGTGAAGAATGGAAATACAGTCTAAGAAGAATAGCTATTGTATTTGATCTAAGATCCTCCTTCGTTCCCAAAGGTAGGCGATATCTAGCATCAGGATTTTTTTGCAAGAATCTCAACATTAAATTTGTCCTGAGGAGATATGAAATAGATTAGATGAAGAAGGAACAAGAAAAGAAGAACTAGACAGAACCTTCTCTCCTACGATTTTCTGTTGTGCAATGAGGATTCCATTGGCATTGGAGATTCCAACCCTAATTGGGGAAGATTAAGCATCAGGTTGCAGAGGAGGGGGAGTTTTACCCCTTTTATCTATAACCTTCTTTGATTTTTGAAACACTTTTGTCCTATGTAATGCAGTGGCTTGGATACTCTATCGTTTGATAACTTCTCTGTGACTAACAAATGTATGACGCTGCATTGTCATTTTTTGTCAAGGAAGAGTATATATCTCTTTAAGTTGTATTGTTGACCTTCTTCAATAGTTTCAATATATACTAAATTTATATTTTCAAAAATAAAATATTCTTGGACTATTGACTTTGAATATAAGATGTATGTATTATTTTAGAGTTCAAGTTATGTATATATTTCTATAATCTAAGTTGTACTTTTATGTTTGTTTTAAGTTAAACAATACACTTTTTGTCATAGTATTTGATAATGAAATTAATCTTTATTTTGATATGAAGTTATTAATTTAATTTTAACATATATATTTTTTTTATTTCACTGATAAATAGAGAGGTAACAATCTTAATGAAGGGACGAGAAAAATAGGAAGATAACATCAAAAGATTTGATAGAAAGCTACATCCAATCTAAACTTGTAAGAACATTCAATAGAAAAGAATGGGAGATTTATAATAATGATTTCTTTGTTTTTTATTAGTTTTTCTGCATATATATCTTTGGGTTTTTTTTCTATGAGTAGAAACTAAACTTGTTTAGTATCTAGGTGGGATGAACCACCCTAAGTGGAAATAATAATAAGATTTGATCTTTTATCGAATGCTATTATATTGATTGATTTATTACGATTCAATTATAAGTTTTACTCTTGTTCTAATATATCTGAACTATTAGGGCATGATTTGATTTAATTTGATTGAAATTGAGAAATCCTCTAATATGAATAGATCTACCATAATTGGAAGTATATGCATGAAAATCTAGAGATAGGCCAACACAAATCCTTTGGATTAGGGTCAAACCTGCTAACAGAATTCACAAATCAATATAGTAATCCTAAGAGTTTTAACTAGAAAATTTTCAGTTAATCAATTCATGGATTAGTTATTAATAATCTTGATAAAGATATTAACATAAGATAGGATATTCCACTGTCCAATAATCAATAATATAATTACATGATAAAGGGTTAACAATTAAAGGATCCTTTGAGGGATTCACTACCTAGACGCTATTATTTAATATTGATTTTTCTAAGTATTTTCCTCCATCTTGAGTTCAGTATTGTTTTTAATCTTAGTTTATTAGTTTATTTAAATTTAATTAAAATTCAAAATTCAATTTATAGGTTAGATACTAGAAAATGGGTAACTACTAGTACTTATAATCTTTGTGGGATCGACCTGTACTTGCCTGTTCACACTAAGGTTTTGCCATGCACTTGTGGTAAATTTTTAATATTGATAAAATCACATCAATCAAGTTTTTAACTCTGTTTTCATGAATTGTAATATTAAGGACATTTTGATTTTATTACTCTAGACATTTGTATTCTATTTTGTTTTATTTTAAAGTTATTTTATTTGATTCACTTGTTAGTTTTCTTTTTCTTATAGATCTTAAATCTGGGTTAGTTTATGACCTAAAGTAATAAAATGAGCTTAATTGAAAAAGATCCAAAAATTAAGAGAATAGTACACATAAATCTTTGTAGAGCATAATTGAGAGAGTTCGAACTAGGTAATCAAATATAAGACTTGGGAGGTCAATTGGATACTAAAGAATCACACAACATGGCAGACCAACTAAGGATTATGTTCGACTATGCTAGATCGAACTTGATTGGAGTGGAGTCTAGCATCATTATACCGACTGTGAGTGCCAAAACTTTGAGATCAAGCCTAGTATCATTCAGATGGTGAAAAAAATTGCCTAATTAGATGGAGTAAGAGATGAGGATCTAAACACCCATATCTTAAATTTTATAGAGATTTATGATACATTTAAGATTAATGGAGCTCATGATGATGCAATTAGACTATAGTTATTCTCATTTTCTTTAAGCGGGAAGGCCAAGAAATGGTTAAACTCGATGCCACAATCATCACTGACAATATGGAAATAAGTGGCAGAGAAGCTCTTATTGAAGTATTTCCTACCAACCAAGACTATAAAATTAAGGAACGATATCTCCTCCTACTCCTAAGCCTATTCTGAATCATTATATGATACATGGGAGCATTTTAAGAGGATGCTGAGAAGATGCCCACATCATGGTTTACTGCTTTATATGTAAATCCAAAGTTTTCATAATATGGTAAATCAAAATATAAGGTAGTCTATTGATGCAGCAACTGGGGTACCCTCAACAATAAAATAGTAGAGATAACCTAAGACCTTATCGAGGATATGGCTATAAAAATTTAATAGTAGTGCTCGAGTAGAGCCAGAATTAATAAGATAGCAAGAGTGTATGAAGTGGACACGATTGCACCAATGGGGAATCAGGTGAAAGTGCTCAGCAGGAAGATTGATAGATTGACAACGAATCCACCAAGCCAAGTTGTGCAGTGTGAGGTATGTAGGATAGAGCATGCATGTCAAAGATATTAAAGATCACTGCCCAACCATGTGGATTATTTGCGGAATGCTTTAGACCCCGAATTGTCTATATAGCAACACATACAATCTAGGATGGAGGAATTACCCTAACTTCTCTTGGAAAAATCAAGTCAAAGAAAAGAACAACCCTCTATCGAGATTTCAACAACCACCTCAACCTAATACACCTAGTTCGGAAGAGATTAAGTTGAAGATTGCTCAAGATTCTAATGCAAGACATTAATTAATAAAGGTTTTGATATGTCACTTGGAAGTTCAAATTAGACAAATCTCCAAGCTAGTATTTGAAAGACCACATGGGAATCTACCAAGTACAACAGAGACAAATCCTAAAGAATGAGTAATGGCAATCATCCTGAAGAATGAGAAAGAACTCCTAGAAGAAGAAGCAAAAGAGAAGAAAGAGACTATTGAGAGTCAAGGAAAAGCTAAAGGTGAACTTCACTTGGAAAAAGTAAAGGAATATTGTCCTATCATCTTTTGTTTTGTGGAAGTGAAAAAAGATTAAATGGATGCGCAGTTTGGTAGTTCGTTGAACTTTTTAATCAACTCCAATCTGACTTACCTCTTGTCGAAGCTCTTATATAGACGACGAAGCATATGGAACTTTTGAAAGAGCTACTGTCGAACAAGGAAAAGTTGGAGAAGTTGGAGATTACTATCCTGAGCAAAAGGAGCTTAGAAGTTCAAAAAAATAAACTACCACTGAAGCTTACTGATTCAGGGAGTTTTACTATCTCTTGTGAAATTAGTAGCTTAAACATAGATAAGGCTTTAACAGACCTAGGAGTCTGTATTAATATGATGCCTTATTTTTTATTTGAGAAACTGAGTGTAACTAACAAATAATCTGTAAAATATCATAGGCTAGTTATAAAAGATATGCATATTAAGGTTGATAAGTTTGTTTTCCCATTGGATTTAGTGATTCTTGACATAGAGGAGGATATAAAAGTGCCTTTAGTCTTAGGTCGACCATTTTGGTGACTGCTAAGTCAATAATAAATGTTGACAAATGCAAGTTAACATTAAGGGTGGGCAATGAAGAGGTTGTTTTTAAAGTATCTAATGTCATTAATCATCTCCTTAAATAAATGGATGTCATTGAAGCTAACAACTCTTGTCATGATATTTCGTAGGACTCTAAATTTAAAGGAGCACTGAAGCTTGTGCAAGTTCAAGGTAATAAATTAAAGGAAAAATGTGACACTAAGCAACAAAAAGTAGCTTAATTAGAGGTCATAAAACCTAAAGTAAGGCTATAAAAATATAATTTATATAAGCCACCTTGAGCATAAAAGGTACGTCAAGCTGACGACGTTCAACAAATGCTACATGGGAGGTAACCTATAAATTAGCTTGGGCTTTATTTTTTAATTCTATTTCATTTAATGTTTATCTTGATGTTAGAATAGGTTTTAATTGATATTCGATGTGTTTTAAGTTAGAACATTAAGCATCCTAATGAATCATGCATAATGATTGTGTTAGGGTATGCATATTAAGGGTTCATCACTTAAAGTGCAAAATTATTAAGTTTTTTCATCTAATTTTCAAATTGCACATGATTACAGAGAATTGTATGCTCTCTAGACATGCTGGTGTAGACTTACATAGTTAGAATCACACCCATGTAACAAACTATGTAAGTCTGTGAATGGTTGTAGTTCAGTGACCTACATGGTCAGCTACACGATCATGTAACAGACCAATGTAAGTTTGCGATACCTCTTAAAAATGTTCTAACCTTTCATTTTTCTCATTTTCTCTTTTCTCTTTTCTCTCTCACTCTCCTGCCATTATCCTTTCATTCTCCCAGCCAAATTTTCAATTTTTTCTAGCAAATTAGTGACACCTAAGTAAGTTTTTTTTTGTTGTTTTCACTTGTTTATACATGAATAATTAGGTTTTTTTTACAATTTTTTAAGGATTTTTCCCAAAAACACTAGATTTAGGATTTTGGGATTTTGTGTTATTTTATGATTAATTTTGATTTAATAGTTGAAAATTATCATTTCCTATTGGATTTAATGATTCAATTTGACAAAGTGTATGTGAATTGGGTGAAATTTCAACTTAGATTGTGAATTTATGCGATATTGCTCACTAATTGTTAAATTATGATATTTTATGTTAAATCAGGTTAATTAGTTGTTTTTATAGTTAATTGAAGTCAGGTTGAGTTTAATTTCATGTCAATATCTATTTTTGCATGAATTTGATGTTTAATTTAATTTTTTGAGTAATTACTGGATTAGGGTTTTTAATTTCATATTTAGGATTAATTTTGTAATTAAATAATTAGGTTAGTTTTAATGTTAATTTTGTGATTTATTAGGTTGTTAGTTAATTTTCCCAATGATTTAATGTTTATTTTATTTTGTTTTAGTTATTTATTATTTAATTGCTTTAGATTATTATGTGTTCAATTTTTCGTTTTCTAGTTCATTTTCAAGTTTGATAATTTAATGGGCATAATAAATTTTAAGTATGGGAAAAAGGATATTCTCATGATTTATCTGAAAGTTTCTCACGCTTATTTAAAGTTTCAGGCACAATGATAAGACCACAATGCGATAAAGAAGTACAACAAAAGCGATAACGAGCAGATGGGTCATCTAGAGATCTAAGATGCGCTCACTCATTATAACCACCAGAATGACCTTTGATGCTACTCTTTAATGCCTATGAAGACCAATTTCAATGACTAAAGGACAAGACATTCGTTACAAACTATAGCATAGACTGGGAGGCATTAAGGGAGGTTGGTTTGGTCCAGCAAGTTCGGGACTTTATCAATGTTGGAGCTTAGTCTACATTCTTTATCGTAGAGCCCTCCTACTAGGAGTTGACACTTAAGGTACTCTCCATGTTCTTCATGGAGAAAGGAAGACATGACTAGGACTGGCCCAACACCATTCAGTTA
Organism: Erythroxylum ulei; assembly: GCA_027564395.1. Lineage (NCBI taxonomy): Eukaryota > Viridiplantae > Streptophyta > Magnoliopsida > Malpighiales > Erythroxylaceae > Erythroxylum > Erythroxylum ulei. Next base: position 33,187,464 of record JANITX010000003.1, on the reverse strand, counting down.
TGGCTGTGAGGCTAAATGGTCCAAACGAGTTATTTGGAAATCTCCATCACTATGGGGCCTTACGATGCAAATTTTATAGGGATGCAAACTTACCTAGCCTTGTAGATAAACTTCCCGTATGGGATGTCTTCTTGATAATTTTGTAACATGATCAATGATGATAGAGAATATGACTCGAGTAGATTTAAGGCTTCATCACTATAACAACCTGTGCTCTAACATATTCATAGATTTCTAAATGACACATTGAGCAACTGGGGTGATAGCCATGACTTTGTGTGGAACCTAGATGTATTTTACTTATGGAGCATGAGTGAGAGGATGCCAATCCACCTAGGGTATGCACTTCAAGTGTCAAACCGAAGAGAGGAAGATCGACACAATTTATGTGGGACCTTACATGATGAGAATTACACGAAGAATGGGAATCATTGATAGATTAACACAAGTGTAACTGATGGGTACCGTGGTAGCACTAAACCTCTAAGTGATGAAGCATATGCATAAGGTAGACAACGAGGACCTATGTATATATATAGATACACACACACACACACACACACATATGTATATATATCGGATTTCCTGACAAGCCAATAGCATCGGGAGGAGCTAGAGAGGAGCAACACACTGTGAGGCAGCCAACATAACTACATTCAAAACCATCCCAGATGGGGGGAGTAGTATAGGAGGAGGATAGTATAGGAGGACCCAGGGCATAATCACCCCATTCAGATTAGCTAAAGATAGCTCACCTAGAGAGATGGTTGGGACAACTTATGGAACTTAATGGATGATTGGACTACAGCAGGTATAGCTTGTAAAAGGGATAAGAAAGCTTGAGACTTCTGTTGTATGGATAAGGGATTATTGTTGCCGACGGCAAGTTGTTAGGGCATCACTTTCTAGCCTCCATCATCTAGCAAGGGTACTTAATCATTAGCTCCTCAATCTTTTGAGGATCAACAACCTGAGGACTCTCCATCGTTGGACAGGCCTGAGTCACAACACGATTGAGGGAATATGACATTTGGTTTTGTATCTTTTCTTTTCTCATTAATTTTTTATTTTCTTATTTTCTTTTCATTGTTGTTTTATCTTATCTAAACATTAGTGCTAATGTTACTTCATGTTTCCTCATTATTAGTGTTATTTTATTTTATCTTTTTATCGCTTTTATTTATATTTTACAAGGATATTTATATCTAATATCAAATAGACAATCCCAAATTCATCGGAATTAGAATTTGAAAATCTTATTACTCAAGGAAGTACCAAACTCCACTTTCTCACTTTTTACTCATGTATGCTTATAGTATGTACATTGGGGACAATGTACAATTTTAAATTTGGGGAAGGGGATTATAATTTTCTTAAACTTCTTATAATCTTTGTTATTAAATCTTCTTAACTAATATTTTGAATTAGTTTAAATCTGTCCATAAATACTTGAAATCATTATTGATTACTAAATTGAATTAGTATGCAAAAGGATGATAGTTAGAATAAAGTTACTTTTATAAGTCACACTTTTAGTACTTATTAAGATAGACAATTTGAATGAAAATGGCATATTATTTACATAAAGAAGATCAATTTTTGTAATTTTTTCAACCTTAGAGCAAAATAAATAAAATTTTAAGCCTTTTTATGTTATCATGCATAGTTGGATGATTCTAGAATTTGCTTTTATTATGCATATTGAGATCACATTTGTTAAATTAGAAGCATTGAAATGATAAAGGCACTTAGATCTACCAATTGTTTAAACCTATATTTTTTAATAATTACCCTACCATATTTTATGTCTTAGGAGTAACCAATTTTGTACCTTCACTGTTTTCATTGAGTATAACCCCAATATTAACCTTTATCCTATTTTTCTTGAACCCTTTTTGTTAATTTGAATCTTTAAGGTTATTTACATTATATGATTGTTTGAAACTTGAAAATTTGAAAGGTCCAATATTTGTTTAATTGTGGTACATGATAAATGGTTGAAAATATTGATATAAAAAAGTATATTGCAAACATGGAAAAGATGTATGGTATCAATGGATTTATAGTGTAAGGACCTATATATTATGAAGTAATAATTTTCTTGTAATGTTTCCTTTGTAATTTTCCTTCAAATTTATCACACTTCTATTATCCCAATCATACCGGTCGTAAGCCCCATTAAAACCTTGTATTAAGACCTTTTAATTTTAGTTTCTAGTTTACATAAAAGTGGTAGAGATATGATAATAATGCAAGCTTATAGTTAAGAGTTTTGCTATTCTTTGATTTGAGATTTGATACTTTTCACCATAAACACTTGAGTACATTGAGTGAAACCTTAGTGAGGGTATAAAGATTTATACTTTTGATTTAAAAAAGATTATCAATGTGATTATTATTCATATTAACTTATGAAGTTATTTTTAGGATAGCTGATAAGTGTAAATTGCATCGTATTTTACACTTATTTTAATATGTATTTAATTGTTAATTCAATCGTTTAGTACGTGTTTACGTTATAATTGTGTTTGTTTATTAATTATTTGTGTTTAAGTGTTTTTATGGGTTAGTACACGTCTTTGAGCTTAAATATTATGTTTTAAAGGTACCTTAATGTGTTTATTAGTGTCATTGAAGAACGAAGAAGTTTTAGAAACCTTCGAGCCAAAACAATAGCTCACAATCGTGGCACAACAGGCCACAACTGTGACAGAAGCACCAGAGTTAGCCCACGATCGTGACAGAAGGCCCAGATGTGGCCCATAATCGTGGCGCCTACATTGGGTAGATGTGTAGACACTCAAAAACATCAAGTTTCGGAGAATTTTTTTGGACCTTTCGGGCCCCAAAAAAATGCTAAGGTTGCTCAGAACACAAAGGATATTTAAAGAACAAGACAAAGAGTCAGAAAGGAGCTTTTGCATCAGCCACTTTTGGAGAAACCCTAGATAGAATTCATGGAGAGATATAGAAAATGAAGAAGGAAGAGAGAAGTGGAGAAGAAGCTGACTCGACATACTTCCCGGATTAGGAGTTTCCCGACATCACTACCTACCATAATCTATTTAGATCGTATTTCCTGTTCATTTTCAATTTTATTATTGTATAGAATTGGGAATAATAGTTTGATGATAGGATTTTTTAACGTTGAGATGTTCTAAACTTACTTCAGAGTTTTATCTTTGAATTAATGAAATCTGAATGTTTATGAGTGTATTGGATTTGTTGTGGTTTAATTCTACAACTTTATAATTCGATAATAAACTAAGAGGGTGAATCAAATGAAAAATAATTAAATTGGGCTAACGAGAGTTAAGTGATTTAATAGAATAAGAATTAAATCAAGTTGGTAAATTGTGCGAAGAGAGATCTTGCATAGGTTTTCGATAGCTTTTTAGACAACTTCAGAACTAATTAGGGTTTTGGATAGGTTGTTAATTAAGAGACTGTAACTTCGGTAATCTAATTAGGGTTTATAATTTGGGGTTAATGGTTTTAACTAGAGAGAGAGTAATCAACCCTAGGATCGTCTAGAACCAACAACTCGATAATTCATAATCAGTTAGGTTAGCATTAAGGATAGGTAAAATTTCCTTTCTTTCAATTGGTAATTCCCTTAGGTTAATTATTGGGTGTGTTTTGCAATTGCTAAATTATTAATATTTAAGTGATTGATTCTTAATTTGAATTGATTGATTGAATTGAATTCTCATTTTAGTTTCGTTATATTTGAATTTATGTGATTTGTTTTGGGCTTAGATTTTAGGATTAGATTATCCCTCCTCGTGGGATCGACACCTTAGGTACTTAGCTAACGAACCATGCACTTGCAGATTATCAAAGGTATTTATTAAAAATTACACACATCAAACACCCGATCAATAACTTAATCTACTTGTCTATTAATTTGATTAATATGATATGATGTGTTAAAGTATGGATGGACAGGTTAAGATTAATAAAGGATAGATGTTTGTAAATATTGATAATTTATATTATGATTTGTTTAAGGATAAGCAAATGCTTTAGTATGGGGATATTTGATAGATGCTTGTTTGATTATAATTATACACCTATATTTAACATGCTTTGCTTGTTATTTCATAGTTTTATTATGTTTTTAGTACTTAATTCTCTCTAAGTGCATTGGTAGGTTATAATTTCCTTTATGGAATAAAAGGAGAAGAATTTGGATGAAATCATGGCATGGAACAAAGATTTGAATCAATTAAAGACCTATATGATCGTATACAATAACTGTGTAAGTCTCTATAAACATGTAAAGATTGAAAATTATTTTTAGTTTTATGGAGTTACATGCTCGGGTATGTTATTGACTATGTAAGTCTCTATGCCAGTGTGAAATTGTGAATTTAGGTGTTATTTGTGATAAATGGTCATTTACACACCCATGTAAATTGATGGTGTATAACTTAAAAACCCCTAGTTTTTACAATAAAAAGATGTAAGCGGAGGCAAAACAAATTCTGATCATGGGGTGAGGAAAACATGAAGATAAAGATAAAGTAAAGAGATAAGATAGAAAGCTACATCTAATCCAAACTTACAAGAAGATTCAATAAAAGAGAAAGGGGGATTTATAATATGATTTCTTTATTTTCAATTTTTCATATTTATCTTTTATTTTTTATGAGTAGGAATGAAACTTATTAAGTGTCTACGTGTGATGACTAATTTAACTAAACTTGTTAAGTTTCCAAGTGTGATGAACCCTAAATTACTTCCTACTTGAACCCTAAATGGAAATAACATTAGCCTTTGTTAATAAATTTTCTTATAAACTTGTTTACATGGTAGGAAAAAGTAATGTAGTAGCTAATGCATTGAGTAGAAGGCTGGCTACGATTAAGAACTTAAATGTAAAAATTGATGGGTTTGATCATTTAAAAGAATTATACATTGATAATGCTAACTTTAAGGATGAGTGACAAATATGTTTACTTAAGAAATCATACGAGAATTATTATGTTCATAATGGTTTCCTTTTAAAGGGAAATCAACTTTTCCTTCTATTATTTCATTAGAGGAGAAGGTAAGTAGAGATTTATATGATGGGGGTTTAGTCAGTCGTCGTGGTAGGGATAAAACTTTTGAGAAGATTTGTAAGAGGAAATTTTTGGCCTAAATCGACAAAAGATGTACTTTTATCATTTCAAGTTGTCAAACTTGCCAGAATTACAAAGACATGCTTCTAATGTCAGTTTGTATATACTATAAACTATTCCTAATATTACTTGGGAGGATTTTATACTTTGCATTAGGATTTCCAAGAACACAAAGAGGAATATATTATTTTTCATTGTAGTTGACAAGTTTTCAAAGATGACACATCTTCTACTTAAAAGAAGCCGGTAGATGTTACTTCAATTGTAAAACTATATTTTAAAAAAGTGGTGAGACTTTATGGCATTTCAAAATCTATTACATCTGATTATGATAATAAGTTTTTGAGTCATTTCTAGAGAATTTTATAAGGTATGATTTTTCTTTTAAATATAGTAGCATTACTCATCCATAAACTAATGGGTAAGTAGAAGTGATGAATAGAACATTGTGTAATTTGGTGAGATGTACATAGTATGACAAGCCAAATAATTAGGATTTTCTCATTACCCAAGTTGAATTTACTTATAATAATGTTGTTCATCTTTTCATTGGTTTATCTTCATTTTATTTAGTTTGTACTAAGGTTTTTAATCACATTCTTAATCTTGTTAAATTGCCTAAAGGTACTAATTTCAATGTAACTGATAAAAATTTAGACAAAAAAACACAAGAAGTTTAAGAAGAGGTGGAAGAGAAGCTTGAAAAAGTCAATACAAAGTATAAAGCTAATGACAAACAATATAAAAGAGCTCAAGTGTTTGAAGTAGGAGATGATGTTATGGTATTCTAAAGCAAAAATATAATTATTGGAGGTTATTATGAATTGAAGGTAAGAAAATACGGACCATTCAAAATAATAAAAAAGATTAATGATGATGTATGTCGTTCAATTGCATTTATGGATAGGTAACATTAATCCTACATTCAATATTGCTAATATTTCACTTTATTTGTTTGATTGTAAGTTTGCATATTTTGATCATAACTCAAGGTTGAGTTCTTTGTGCGTGGAGATGACTGATAAGGCATCCAAAATGCACAAATCCATATTAAAAATGAAAAATAATTCATACTTAAAGCCACCATAGTTCTATTTTGAATAAACCTTATATTTTGGAGTTCTATTTGTTGGGCACCGAACTTTTTTATGGAAGCTATAACTGTTAAGTGAATTAGTGGCAATTATTCATGTGTAAAGAAAAGGAGAATTCTTGAATTTGAAATGAAATGGAAAA
>JANITX010000003.1:33041601-33070839 GCA_027564395.1 Erythroxylum ulei | reverse complement strand
AATTTAATTATATATAATTTAATTATAAAAATTAATTTAAATTAAATTATTCATAATTTTATTGATAATTAATTTTAATTTATTAAATATGTAAATATAATGTTAATTAAATTATTTATAATTTTAATTAAAAATAAAAATATATATTTAAATGATAGTAAATCGAATTATGGAAAAAAATAAAAACAGGAAACAAAAATTACTTTTTGTGGTTTTTATAATTTTAAAAAACGGGAAGAAACCAAAAATAAAAACTAAAAATTCAAATAAATAAAATTTTTTATTGAATTTAAAAACAAAAATCAAAAATAAAAACGAAAACAAACACCCCCAAAGTCTTCAGTGATGATTATGAAAGCAGTAGGCTTGATGTCGTACATAAGAAGTCTGCCATGCAAATTTCATGAGAGAATTAGAGATGTATTCACTAGACCCTTTAAAAAGAAGGATTATATCTCTCTGAGTACGTTTCTTGGGACCTACAAGATCGATAACTATGTTAAGAATAAGATTAATGACGCCATTCACAAGGGCATACCTCACAAGTTCTATCGTGGCCATGCTGGTCATGTCTGGAATATCACCAAGTCAAATATAAAATTAAAATACAAAAAATTGATGTAATTACCTTTATTTAAAATAAGAAATTAACATATATAATAATATAGAGTTTATCTGTTTCATATAAAAATTTATAATTTTAATCTAATTCATGTCAAATGTAATAATTTTTTTTCCAGGACTTCAAGTAACTTCCAATACGTATACACGTGCACATTTTAGATATGGAAGAACCTAAACTCTATTTGTAGCCTCTCTTTTCCTTCTACTCAAAATCCTCCATCTCTCTACTCTCCAATCAGCAGACATGAATGGTTATACCAAGATCAGCTTCATTGGCAACAGGAACAGATCAAAATCCATTGACTTTTCCGAGTTTCCTGCACCCAAAACCTTCAGTCCAGTGAAACCTAAACACCTCAGCGATGGCTTTGGGTTCAAGAGCATTCAACGAGATTCAATGCCGGAGGAAGAGAAAGAGAGGAACGGAGAAAGGCTTGGTCCTAAGTTGATGAGGAACTCTTCAGTTTCCTCGTCGTCACTTCAATCAGCTGTTAAGAGAGCATTTTCCATGAGAAGATCGTCTTCAGTCTCGGAGCGTTATTGTAGGATTCACGACCAACCTGTGAGTTTAACATGCGATGAAGAAGAAGAAGAAGAAGGAGAAGGAGATACAGTAGTTAGGACGAGATCTGTGAAGAAGAATCATAGCAGAGGTAGGATCCTTAAAGCTTGCAAGAGACTTCTAGGCTTGTAGGTTTCTTCCACTTTTTTTTCGCCTTTTTTTTAAAAAAAATTGTTCTCGCTGTAATAATTGGGAGATATTAATTTCCAAAAAAATATGAATATTTATATTTACATTATTAATAATATTAAATGATAGTTGCAAAAAATTATCTTTTATGGATTTTGTATCCATTAATTATGTAAATTAAAAACATATACTTAGTGAAAGTGTAAATAATATATATATTTAAGAAAGTAAAATTTTTAAATAAATAGAATTTTTAATTTAAAATTTAAAGCTTTTAATTATCCTTATAATAATGAATTGTGAAATGGATGGACTATTTATTTATATTCATTACTAGTAAATAATCCTCATAAAAGGTTTATTAGAACATTTAATCAGGTACAAGAATTATGTTTGAAGTTTTTTTTAAGAAATTGGGGATCCTGTGGCTGTCTTTTAAATGTATACTGGATAAATTTTCGAATTGACATAATAACTTTCAAATTATATTAACTAAGTATTTCTCATTAGGCAAGTCTTGAACGACAAGTTTGATCGAAATAATGTAGATAGAAAGATTCAAATTCATGACTTTTTAGTTTCATATTCTCCACTGTACTAACTCGACCACGTCTAAAAAGTTATGTTCAAAATTTGATTGAACATGAAATTAGAAGTTGAATTTGAGTTTAATTAATCTTAAGTTTGATGGTTCTAGGATTAAACAACACTCAACAAAAGCTGAATAAGCTTCAGTATATTATTAGAAATGGGAAATAGCTTTAAATAGTCGATCGAAGAAGACAAAGTCTTCTGTACAACTGAAACAGAGCAAAATCAGGAAACAAGCTAAAACAAAGGAAACAGAACATAAAAAATCGCAAACAACTTCTTGACTCCAACATCTTCGAAGCTTTATTCTTGACCAGCGACTGATTCAACTCCAACATTGCCTCCCCTAAACTGAAAGCAATAGCTTCAGTTTACTCTCTCGCAAACCCCAAGCTTCTCTCTTAAACGAACAAAAGCTTCCAACTTCAATGGCATAGTTAATATGTCTGCAATCTGATCATTAGTTCCACAATGCACCAATTTCACAACTTCATTCTTAGTGAGATCTCTCAGAAAATGAAACCTGACATCGATATGTTTGCGGCGACCATGAAGAATCGGATTTCTTGATAACTTAATTGTTGAACTGTTATCACATAGAATTGTCGTGCAACCTGACTGCATTACCCCAAATTCTTCCAAAATCCTCCTCATCCACACACACTGACAAGCACAATACGCTGCAGCAATGAACTCAGCTTCGGTGGTAGATAAAGTAACTACCGGTTGCTTCTTTGAGGCCCACGCAACAGCTCCTCCACTTAGCAAGAATGCATAGCCGCTTGTGCTACGCCTATTGTCAATATCTCCGGCGTAATCACTATCTGTGTAGACTGTCAACTCCTCCGTCATTCCTCTTTTGTAAAACACACCAAATCCCAAAGTACCCTTGATATATCGTAACACCCGTTTTGCAGCTTGCATATGTTCATCTCTGGGATCCGTCATGTATCTACTCAGCAAACAAACTACAAACATCAAATCAGGCCTTGTCGTGGTGATGTACATCAAGCTTCCAATGAGTTGCTTGTACAGCATACAATCAACTCTATTTCCATCTCCCTCCTTTGATAACTTCACTCCCGGCACGATAGGATTCTTGACGTCATTTGCATTCTGCAGATTGAACCTCTCTAGAATCTCTCCAGCATATTTCTTTTGATGAATAAAGATCCCATCTTCATCTTGTATTACCTCCACACCTTAAAAAATACTTCATTTTTCCCAAGTCGGTCATCTCAAACTCTTCTTTCATAGATGATTTAAACTCCTTAAGCATCACTTCATCATTTCCTGTGAAGATTAAATCATCTACGTAAAGACTGACAATAAGAATCTTGTTACCTTCTTCAATCTTAACAAAAAGTGTGTACTCGTACTCGCATCTCTGAAAGCCTTTTTTGACAAAATAGGCTTTAATCTTGCTGTACCAAGCTCTTGGGGCTTGTTTTAAGCCGTATAGTGCCTTCACCAATTTGTATACCTTGTGTTCTTCTCCTACCTTTATGTACCCTTGTGGTTGATCCACGAAAACATCTTCCGTTAGTTCTCCGTAAAGGAAAGCACTCTTTACATCTAACTGATAAACACACCAGTTTTTCTGAGCTGCCACAGCTAAGATCATACGAATAGTATCCCAACGTGCCACAGGAGCAAAGACTTCGCTGTAATCCACCCCTTCTTCCTGTGCATAACCCTTGACTACTAACCGAGCTTTGTATTTGTCAACCTCTCCTTTCTCGTTAAGCTTCGTTTTATAAACCCATTTAACTCCAATCTTCTTTGCTCCGATTGGAAGCTCTGTGAGAAACCAAGTGCCATTTCTCTCTATTTACTCCAGCTCTGTTTTCATGGCTGTTACCCATTTTCCTTCTTTACTGGCTTCATCAAAGGTTACGGGATCGTCGTTTGAGACGAACATTACGAGACCAGTAGTTTCATCTTCTTCTTCCCCTCCGGTCTCGTAATCCAGCAAATAAGCTGGTTTTCTTCTGACTCTCTGAGTCGTAGGAATATGAACCGGAACTGGTACTGTATCTTGTACACCTTCCTCGTTGTTCTGTTCTGTTTCAGGTTCCTGAACCACTTCTTCCATATTCTTCTCGACTTCTGATTCTCTATCCTCCCAGATCAATTGCTCATCCTCTGATTCTTCTGTTTTCTATTCCCAAACCCATCCTTTCTCCTCTTCGAAAATTACATCCCTACTCGTTATGACCTTCTTGGTTGTCGGATTGTATAGACGATAACCTTTTGATTCGTTGCTAACTCCGATCAGCACACATGTGGTACTTTTATTGTCAAGCTTCGTTCTCCTTTGATCTGGAACATGAACATGTGCTAGACACCCAAATACCCTGAAATAGTCGACTGTAGGCTTCATTCCACTCCACATTTCTTCAGGTGTTTTCCCTTGTATCATCGAGGTTGGACTTCGGTTCAGTACATGCACGGCCCATTTTGCTGCTTCCGGACAGAACTTCCTAGGAACTCCTTTGTCATTCAAAATACATCGAACCATGTTCATTATTGTACGGTTCTTGCGCTCAGCAATTCCGTTTTGTTGCGGAGTGAAAGCGGTAGTGAGTTGTCTGCTTATCCCGGCTTCTTCACAGAAATCATTGAACTCATTTAATGTGAATTCACCACCTCTGTCCGTTCTCAAACATGCCAACATTTCTCCAGTCTCTCTCTCCACCTGGTTTTTGAATCTAGTGAAGAAAACAAAAGCCTCAGATTTGAGTGACAAGAAATATATCCAAACTTTTCTGCTAAAGTCATCGATGAAGGTGAGGATGTATCTCTTGTCATTGTTTGATGTTGGAAAAATTGGGCCACAAATGTCAGAGTGTACCAGTTGCAATCTCCGTGATGAACGCCACAAGCTCTTCTTTGGAATGCTTTCACGGTGTTGCTTTCCTACCAAGCAGCTGACACATTTTCCGGCTTCTTCTGTGTTAAGATGTGGTATCCCTCTCACCATGTTCTGGTATTTCAACGTTCTTAAATCCTTGTAGTTTAGATGCCCATACCTTCGATGCCAGAGCTGTAGGTCATCCATCGTTGTGGTTTTCAAGCATTCCTCTGTTGTAACTTTGCTACCTTTGGTTGCCATAATCTTAAACAACTTGTTTGCTGTCATCCTTGACTGCATAACAAATCCCAAATCCGGATGATAGAGTTTGCATACTCCATGATGCATCAGAATATCGCATCCCTTTTGCACAAGTTGTCCCAAACTCACCAAATTGCTCGTTAATTCCGGTACCAGATATACATCTGTAATTATATGCGATTTTCCATTAACTCGTAGATTCACATCACCTTTCCCAATCACTGATAGAAGAGAATTGTTTCCCAGCTTTACTGAGCATCGAAAATCTTCATCAAGTTTATAAAACCAGGATTTGTCTCTGGTCATGTGATTGGAACAACCCGAATCAAGAAACCACACCTCTTCCTTCTCTTCTTGGATGGTCATGTGATTGGAACAACCCGAATCAAGAAACCACACCTCTTCCTTCTCTTCTTGGATCGGTGTGTACGCCATCAAAAGTATGTCACCTTCTTCTTCATCTATCTCTGCATAGTTTGCCTTACCCTCCATCGGACATTCATATTGAAAATGTCCGAGCTTATGACATCGGAAGCATTCCACTGTTGCTTTGTTAAACCTTCCTCTTCCTCTTCCTCGGCCAAACCCTCTTCCTCTGCCTCTTCCACCTCGATCTTCATAAGAGACTTTGAGTACCTGCTCCTCTGCTACATTGTTTGGCCTTCTCATCTTCTGCTCATCTACTAGTAATGAGCTCTGCAAAGTATCGACTGATAGACTGTCTATATCTTTGGATTCTTCAATTGAACACACTATGTAATTGAAGTTTTCGGTTAAGGTACGCAAGATCTTTTCCACGATTTTGACATCTGGCATATCGTCACCGCAATTTCTCATATCATTTGCCACCATCATCACCCTTGTGAAATAATCGGAGATGGACTCTCCATTCTTCATCTCTAGCAATTCAAACGTTCTCCTCAACGTTTGCAATTGTGCACGCTTTACTCGTGCATTTCCTTGATACTTAGTCTTCATGGAATCCCACAGCTACTTCGAGGTGTCTTTCAAGGTGATTGTCTTAAGAATTGATTTGTCAATAGCACTGAACAAATAATTCTTAGCCTTTAGATCTTTCAGTCTTGCGTCAGCAAGAGTCTTCTTCTGTGCTTCGGTCAGCACGTCTTCATTGACGGGTTCGGCAACTCCATCTTTCACCACACCAAAGTACTCCTTTGATCTGAGAAGATTCTCCATGAGGAGACTCCAATGATCATAATCCCCATCGAATTTTGGTATGCTCGATTGTGCAAAAGTGCTCGATTCTCCCATTTCATTCGCTGTGTTTGCACACTCGCTCTCACTTTAGATTAATGGCTCTGATACCAGATTGATGGTTCTAGGATTAAACAACACTCAACAAAAGCTGAATAAGCTTCAGTATATTATTAGAAATGGGAAATAGCTTTAAATAGTCGATCGAAGAAGACAAAGTCTTCTGTACAACTGAAACAGAGCAAAATCAGGAAACAAGCTAAAACAAAGGAAACAGAACATAAAAAATCGCAAACAACTTCTTGACTCCAACATCTTCGGAGCTTTATTCTTGACCAGCGATTGATTCAACTCCAACAAAGTTAAGTTTAATTAAATATTTTTAATTTAAAAAATAAAAAATATATTATTACTTAATTTTATAAAATTTTAAATCCGATTATCAACTACCGATCTCGGGAACAAGATCTTCTGTCTAATATTACTCTGTCTTATTTTGTTTCATGAAATCTCAACTGTTTATTTTGCGAGACTCATGCGAAACTTATACAGGACCTACATAAATAAATGATTGAGATTTATTGGACATAATAAGACATCATAATATTAGACAAAAAAAAAATTAAACTCCCGCTCCCGATCCCGATCCCAATCCCGAACTATTGACATCGGACGTGTCAGTCCCCACACACTGTGTTCCTCGTAGACACTACATGTATAAAACATGCCATTTTCTCCCGTGTTGTCAACATTATCTTTATCCTTTTGAAATTTGAACCTATCCCATTATTTTTCTTAGCCACGTGATATTATTATTGTTGCTGGTGTTTTTAATATACTAACATGTACTTTGTAATTTATGCAAATTAAAATAAATAATTTCTTGTGCATTTGAATCTAGAAAACAAATAAATTGACAATAAAAGATTTGCTTTTTTAATTGTATATATGAATTGGCTCGACCGATTCGGCCTTATTTTAGCTCAAATTAATCAAGTTATTTATCGGCTATGAGTTAAAAGTGGTCGGCCTGATTCGGCTCATTTGCATTCCTAATTGTATATAATTATATGACAAACTTTTCTTTTCTAATGGCATATTATAATTTTTTTATCTAACGTATATTTTAGTTATCTTGAAATAGAATTCTTAGCATTATCTCTCTAATAGTAAAAAAAGTTTAAAATATATAACCTTATCTCTAAATGATAAAAATCACTCCCCATAATGTGCTTATAATATATTAATTATATCAAAATTTACTATAAATTGTTAAATTCTACATGCACTTCTTTTTTTTATTATCAATATTTTAAAAGTTAGATGAAAAATTAAATCAATAAGTTAGATTTAAAAGATATTAAATCATCTTAAAATCTACTAAAAATTGAATACATTAAATTAATTAAAAATTTATTGAATAAAAATTAATTAATTTTAATTTATAATAACTTATTAATTTACAAATTTTAACGGATTAATTAATAACCCTGTTAATTTTTAAAAACAAAAATAATTAAAATAAATTAAACAAAAAATTTAAAAATCATACTCAAAAGTTTTGAGATTCAAAGTATCAATCATTACTATAAAAAGAGCATATCACTTGAGAGAATTGCCATCTTAAAATATGGATCCATTTACCATAAGATGAAGCATTAAAAATTTGATGCAAATATCATCTTAAAGGCAAGAGCAACATTCCATTTCCAATACAATCTGCAATCTTGAGAATCCATTTCAGTAAGTTGCAAGCAGAAGGAATGTCTTAATACTCTGAAAATGTCCCTCTCTGGACTATATATAATATATATATACCACTATTACGAGCTTTAGTTCTCTGTTACTAAATGCAGTCCATCATCACTACCTCAATCCACCAAAAATGTTCTCCAATATAGTAAATCCTAAACATAGGCCACATTCCCTCAAAACAACTTTGTTATACACATTTTCCATAGAAAATAGAATATTTAGTCTCACTTGCTGTCAGTGAAATCTGCATCAATGATATCTCCATCTCCATCTGGTCCCTTGCTTGATGTATCCTGAGGCCCAGCTTCACTGCCTGGAGTAGGTCCAGCACCTGGTGCCCCTGGTTGGTTGTACAGGGACTGCCCAAGTTGCATAACTTCTTGATTCAGGGCAGCCATGGCATCCTTCATTTTTTGGGTTGATCCTTCTGCAATTGCATCCTTTAGTTCTTTGAGTTTTGCCTCAACCTTCTCTTTGACTGCACCAGGGACCTTGTCTCCCAACTCTTTCAACTGCTTTTCCGTCTGGTATACAACTGAATCGGCCTGATTCTTTGTGTCGATAGCATCTCTCTTTTCTTTGTCCTCTTTAGCAAATTTCTCAGCCTCTTTCACCATCCTGTCGACCTGCACAATCCATTCAAATCTCGGTCAACATTGTCCTATCAAGAACACATTCAATCTTTAAATGTACCGTTATACCTCTTGCAAGCAATTAACACAAGTATATACTAAGATCAATTCTCCAGTCCAAAAGCAATACCGTATTTATGCATATCTGTTAGGAATCTGTTAAGTAAAAAACACCAGTAGCAGCTGGCATACCTCGTCATTGGGCAAGGTGCTTGCACCTGTGATGGTGATATCTTGCTTCTTCCCAGTACCTTTATCTACAGCAGTGACAGAGAGGATACCATTGGCGTCAATGTCAAATTTCACTTCAATTTGCGGAACCCCTCGTGGTGCTGGTGGGATACCATCCAGGCGGAAGCTCCCTAGAGATTTGTTGTCCCTCACAAATTCTCTTTCACCCTGAAGGACATTAATTTCAACACTCGTCTGTCCGTCAGCAGCAGTTGAGAAGACCTCTGATTTGGATGTAGGCAGTGTAGTATTTCTTGTGATAATCTTTGTCATAACACCTCCAAGAGTCTCCAGACCAAGAGATAATGGGGTAACATCCAAGAGCACGATGTCACTTACATCTCCGGACAAAACACCAGCCTACAACCAAATAAGAAAACAACAATTAAATCAGCGAGAGAATCAAATGATGCGATAGACTGTGAGGAAACTGACCGACATTGATCATGAGGATTTTTAATGCCATCATTTCCCAAAAGATCATGCTTGTAAAACTAGCATTCCAACAAAAAAAAGGTGTTAGGCCAACCTGAACTGCAGCACCTAGCGCGACAACTTCATCTGGATTAACAGTGACATTGGGATCTTTCCCTGTCATCTTCTTTACAAGCTCCTGTACAGCAGGAATCCGTGTGGATCCACCAACAAGTATCACTTCATCTATATCTTTAATGGAGAGTTTAGCATCCCTTAATGCATTTTCAACTGGGGTTTTAAGCCTAACAGATAAATTAGACAAGCATTAGATAAAAACACAAACAACAAATTTTATTCATTACTATAAGATCAAATGGTTTAATAAAGTGTTTAATCCATATATACACGCATGGCTGAGACTGGAGTGGATTAACATGTACACAAGCCTATGCATAGCATGTACCTGTCGAGTAGGTCAGAGCACAATTCCTCAAACTTAACTCTTGTAAGGGTTGTCTCAATGTGCTTTGGGCCATCAGCAGTAGCAGTAATGAACGGCAAGCTGGTAAATAACAGCAACTTTCATAAATTAAATTTCAAAATGTTTCACATGGCATGAGGGGGAAGAGAGAGAGAAAGAGAGGGAAATAAGCAGTATACCTGATATTGGTTTGAGTCAAAGAAGAAAGCTCCATTTTGGCTTTCTCTGCTGTTTCTGTAAGGCGTTGAAGTGCTTGTTTATCCTTTAAAAGATCAATACCTTCATCTCTCTTGAAGTTTAAAGCAAGCCAATCAACAACCCTCTGCATAAGCAGTATAA
Organism: Erythroxylum ulei; assembly: GCA_027564395.1. Lineage (NCBI taxonomy): Eukaryota > Viridiplantae > Streptophyta > Magnoliopsida > Malpighiales > Erythroxylaceae > Erythroxylum > Erythroxylum ulei. The sequence continues at coordinate 33,060,748 of JANITX010000003.1, read as the reverse complement.
ATATTATATTCATCTATATTAGCACCAGTGAGGAGAACAAAGCTAGCAGAAATAAGAAACATAATAATATTGAGAAAAGTGCCAACCTTGTCAAAGTCATCACCACCCAAATGTGTATCTCCTGAAGTTGAAAGAACTTCAAACACTCCATCACCAACCTCAAGCACTGCAGTAATGAAACAACCATTTCAATGATCTACAAATTTATAGATCATAATGGGTAAAAAACAACAGTACCAACAAGTTGAGAATCAGCCACAGTACCAGATACATCAAAGGTACCACCACCAAGGTCAAAAACCAGGATGGTTTCGTTGTTCTTCTTTTCAAACCCATATGCCAATGAAGCTGCAGTGGGTTCATTAATAATACGAAGAACTTCCAGCCCGGCAATGCGACCAGCATCCTTTGTCGCTGTTCGTTGTGAATCATTGAAGTAAGCAGGTACAGTGACAACAGCTTTAGTTACTTTATCGTTCAAAAACTTTGAAGCATCATCCACAAGTTTCCTCAGAACCTAAATAAAGAAAAAGTGGAAATGTTTCAAAATCAACTATAATGAAAGAGTTGAGGTCAAACCCTTTATCTCAATGTAGAACTAATTCACCATGCAATTTAACATGAAAAATATAACTAGAAGAACTAAGCAAGCCTTCTACAAAACATTATGTTATGTTTCTGAGAGTAGGATCGAGTTATCGGGCGATTGAGCGGAAAATCAAATTCAACTCTCTTCTCCTTGTTGCGATTCTTTTGTCGACCTATTTTGAATAGAATTTCTGACTCATTCAAGGGAGACTGACACCTTAGAGTTCAATGAGACAGAACTCCGATCTCTTGTTTTTTGATTAAACTCTGTACTACTCTTTTATTTAACTTCTGTCTTCTTAAATAAGGATCAGTCATATTACAGATAAAGAAGTCTTGTATCTGTCAAATTCCTAGCTATGCTGTTCCTTTAAATAAAGATCAGTCTTATTGTAATAATAAAAGTCCTATACTTCTAAACTTCCTACGGGATAAGAATAGGAAAATAACTATAGAAGTCCTATATCTCTAAACTACCTACGGAATAGGAAACAATAAACCGAATTTAAAAGAGAATATCAACTCTGAAGCTTTCCTTTTCTGGTATAAGATTTCCCAGCGAAGCCATCCACAACACACAGCCTATGTAGTTAACACCTAAATTGCCTCCAAACTGCTAAATATATATAACTTTAGCGACAAGGATACAGTGACAGAGAAGTCTAGTAAGAAAAAGGTGTAGCGTCAATATCTTATATTCTTATAAGTTCTCATAATGCAAAACTAGTGGTGTTCTACTGATCACATTGCTTTTCCTTAATATGCTCCAGAGTGAAATTGTTGCCAAGGCAAGAGAGGATGTCAATCATTTGAGGCATGTTAATGAAGACCTATTGAAGCAAGTGGAAGGACTTCAAATGTATAGGTTCAGTGAAGTTGAAGAATTAGTGTACCTACGATGGGTCAATGCGTGCTTGAGGTATGAGCTTAGGGACTACCAAGCACCTCCTGGAAAAATTTCAGCACGTGATCTAAACAAAAGTCTTAGCCCCAGATCTCAGGAAAAGGTTAAACAGTTAATGTTAGAATATGCAGGATCAGAACTTGGACAAGGAGACACGGATCTTGAAAGCAATTTTTCGCGTCCATCTTCTCCCGGAAGTGAGGACTTGGATAATGCTTCCATTGATAGTTCCACTGGCAGATACGGTAGTCTCAGTAAGAAACCTAGCTTAATCCAAAAGTTGAAGAAATGGGGAAAAAGCAAAGATGATGCAAGTGTTCTTTCGTCACATTCAAGATCCTTCTCTGGAGGATCACCGAACAGAAAAAGCATGAGTCACCAACCAAAGGGTCCATTGGAAGCCTTGACGCTGAGGAATCCGGGAGTTGGTGTGGCCATCACCTCGTTTGGCACAATGGAACAGGATTCTCCGGACTCTCCTGAAAATCCAAATCTAACACAAGTTTTCCCTGGTGACTCTCCGAATTCTATAGCTTCATCTTTCCAGTTAATGTCTAAATCGGTGGAAGGAGTTCTCGATGAAAAATATCCTGCCTATAAAGATCGGCATAAGTTGGCCTTGGAGAGGGAGAAGCGCATTAAAGAAAACGCTGAGCAAGCAAGAACAGCAAGATTTGCAGACAAGTCAAACAATGAATCAATAGCAAAAACAACTGTGACTTTACATCCTAAACTTGCTCAAATTAAAGAGAAAACAATTGCTGCCAGAGATTCTATTTACCAATCTAATGATAATAAGAAAGTTGATTCTTCAACGATAAACAAGACCAAACTTGCCCACATCGAGAAGAGGCCAACTAGGGTTCCTCGTCCACCTCCTAAACCATCTAGTACTGCTCCTAATGATACAACTTTCAATCCTGTAGGTGGAATTCCACCTGTTCCTTCCAAAGGTGCCCCACCACCACCAGGTGGGCCACCTCGACCACCACCTCCACCTGGAAGCTTACCAAGAGGTACAGGAGGTGGGGATAAAGTCCACCGAGCTCCTGAGCTAGTTGAGTTCTATCAGACATTAATGAAACGCGAGACAAAGAAGGATACATCTCTGGTTTTTTCGGCGTCAAATGCAACAGATGCTAGGGGCAACATGATTGGAGAAATTGAGAACAGATCATCATTCCTCTTAGCGGTGCTTATTCATGTCATGTAGTCTTCATTTACTTCTTATTTTTAATGAGACCAGTAGAATTTAAGAATCTTGTGTGCTGAAGCCAGGTGAAAGCTGATGTAGAAACTCAAGGTGATTTTGTCCAGTCACTGGCAACTGAGGTTCGAGCAGCTTCCTTTGTCAACATAGATGACCTGGTGGCCTTTGTACATTGGCTGGATGAGGAGCTCTCTTTCTTGGTATGCCTACACATTCTTACTGCTGAAAATATACTCTTATCATGTGATTTAGCAGCGTGAATATATAAAAGCTGGTTGTATTAGAATTGAACTGGCATGTACTTTATTACAAGGCAAAGATATTTTTTGTGAATGGTTGTTGATCCGTATGTAACATTTAACAGATGATCTGAAGCTGTTTTCTACAGAGCTATCTACTGTCACCGTCGTGATGTTATCATCTTGCTTCTGCTATAATTTGCCTTTTTATGGCTGAAGTACATATTAACTATTCAAATAATTGGATGAGCACGTCCTTGGGACATCTTATCGTACTATTCTCTACCTTTTCATTGTGTTAGGCTGATGAACGGGCAGTTCTCAAGCATTTTGAGTGGCCTGAAAGCAAAGCTGACGCACTGAGAGAAGCGGCTTTCGAATATCAGGACCTGATGAAATTCGAGAAGCAGGTCTCCTGTTTTGTCGATGATCCCAATCTCCCATGTGAGGCTGCTTTGAAGAGGATGTACAAATTGCTTGAAAAGTACGCATATGCATCTCCTGCTCTTATTTCAAAGAGTTCTCGACTTTCATCTTGTTTTTGTATAGCACCTCTGCTCTTCTTAGGCCAGTAAGTTCCTACTTTTATTTCTATCATCATAGTACTGATTCGGTGTCCTTTCTTTTCCTTGTTTTCTTTCACATTTTAACAGAGTGGAGAGCAGTGTTTATGCACTGCTACGTACAAGGGACGTGGCTATTTCACGATACAGGGCATTTGCGATCCCATTTGACTGGTTATTAGATTCAGGAGTTGTTGGTAAGGTACGAACTTTATTGAAGAGAAGATTTGCAGCTCTTCTTTTTTTCTGTTTCTGTGCATGAAAACGAGAATCCATAAAAGACGAGCCAATTGATGATAATATCAGTTTAACTGGAACTGCAACAAAATTTATGCATGACATAACAAGTGCACGGACATTAAGTAGAGTAACTTCAGTTGTTTCATATGTCGGTGACTTCAGATTCTCCTATTGCAGATAAAGCTATCGTCTGTGCAATTGGCAAGGAAGTATATAAAACGTGTATCACTGGAACTTGATGCTTTGGGTGGGCCTGATAAGGAACCCAACAGAGAGTTCTTGCTTTTGCAAGGCGTACGTTTTGCTTTCCGAGTTCATCAGGTGTGGACTTTAGAATGATTAGAAAATGCTACAAGTTCATCTTACTCTTGAAATTCAGAATGTATAGTTTCAAAATTTAGCTTCCAGTTCTTACTAACGTTTAAGATTTGTCTCATTGTGGGACCTATTTCCAGTTTGCTGGAGGTTTTGACGCTGAGAGTATGAAGGTTTTTGAAGAACTGAGGGACCGTGTACATGCACCAATGGGAGAAGCAAATAAACTTCAAGTACAATAGATATTGATCTTAAAGCTTCCTGTTGTACCTGCCTTCTTATTACCTGTTTGTATAGAACATGGTATAGATTGAACGCCGTCAAACATGACCATATGAAGGTCTATTAAATGGGAAAAGTTTTTTCGGTACATGGTAAGAACAAATGAGGGTCAATGACGAAACAAGGAGACCAAACAAGAATGAAATTCCAGCAGAAGCATAGCGAGGATACTAGTTAACAAAAATATATTGAAACAGAAGATAAAACTTAAAAATAGGAAGGCATAGAGCTTGATTTATCCCATGCATTCCCACTAAATGCAAATACATAAAGTTAAAGAAAGGGGTAAAAATTGCACCTTTTCAGTTTGGATTTACCTGACACATAATGAACTCTTCAACGCTTCAGATCACTGTAAAACACCAGACATTATGTGCTTCAACCTTGCATGAAACCAGTGCGGTGAAAATGTATAGAAATTTCTTAAAACCTTGCTAAGAGCTAGTTTATCACTTCAACACAGTATGCTATGCTGGATACAGGAGGAAAATAGATGGTGCAGAATTGAAAGACTTCACTTCCTTTCCCAACTCAAGCGTGGGGTACCAAACACTGACAATTGGGCTTCAAATCTTGACGTCCTATATGTATGCAATAATGAGGATCGAAGACTATCGAGTTTGCATGTTCTCCCTATCAAGTATGCATGTTCACCCATCATGGTGTAAGTTAAAGGTATCCTAGACATCATATCTATACTTCCTGTGAGCAGGATGCTTATTTCTATACATTCGCTATGAAGCCAATTTATTTCAAGGTAAATTATCCAAAATTAATAACCACCTCTATTTGAAGGCTATCACTTACGGATAGGCTATCAAAAGTTTTACATTAACGTACAGTGACTACAAGACTTCTATCAATAAACTTTGCACTTGCCACTTTGCCTTGAATTTTCACTGGTAGACAAATTACACGTCTTTGGTCTCCTGCTTCTACCAATAATTCAGATCCTCCACTATACTGCACTTGTCAGATATGAAAGCAACAAAACAATATTAATTTAAGCAGAAGAAACAAAATAATAACAAACAGTCTTTTGCCACCTGAACTTACAAACTTAACAGAAGGGAAACATAATGTTGATGAGTGAACCAACAAGTCCTATGAACTTCAAAATTCTAGTGTTTGAACAGCAATTACGGCCTAATTTGTCATGCTTTATGCTTTATTTCCACAATTCAGAAAGGGATAATTCATCCATTGAGCTCCCAACTTATTGAGACATTTAAATCTGCTCAGTTCCAGTCTCAAACAACTAAAGGAACATAATAAAAGAAGCTGATATAGCAGTTCAATTGGCTGAAAAGAGATGAGGTTAAGCAACAAATAACAACTATGAGCTTCCTAACTTTTAGAAAGTTTATCTTCTCGACCAGTTATCAAACATGTTCAGAAAAAGATCTATATAATTTGTTGACAATCACATAATTTTAGAAAACAAAAGAGAGAGAATACAAAGAAGAAAACAAATCTCTTCAATTACAAGTGTTGTGAAACTTATTGTGTATCAAAAATCTAGTTATGAAGAAATTACACAACACACACCTGTAGATACTCGTAATTGCATACCCAAAAAACATGTCAAACATCATATTGAATTTAAGTTGCAAAATAAAAAAATTGAAAACATAACAAACTATGAAAAATCACAACAAATTTAAACCGAATTTTGAATATATCTAAAAAGAAACTTATCATACTTGGTATAACTTGATCTCTGACTTTTCAAAACCTGGCATGAAAAGGGTTATTGACTTTTTCATGGTGTCAAACTTTACAGGTGACAACACATTACTGCCGTTAGTTGTTGGTAAATATAAAACTTCCCTTGCATCTTTGTTGAAGGCATTAAGCATGATCAGGTCCCAATCTACTGGATTATTGTTCAAGAGATGAGGAACTGATGCAAACGGTAGGGGTGAAAACTTGTCCTTCACTTCTTCCAATGATTCAGGATTCAAATGAGGAGAATGAACTGCCATTGCACCAGAAACATGTGCACCTGATTGGATTGTACGGCCCCAGAAACGTAGAGCAGAATTGACAGAAGTTATGTTATTCGGATCCATCACAACATAGCAGCCAAATTTATGTTGCTCCAAAAAAGCCAAGGATCCTTGCTATCATTTAAGTCAGTAAAAGTGTAATCAGATTCAGACAAAAATTGGTAAATGAAAGAGTAATGGACATTTACCTCTAACTTTTTGTCTAAGATTTCCCATAGTTCTGCACTCAATTTCCCATTCAAAGGAGCCTTGCTACCAGTTAAATTCATTGCTTCATCAACAAGTCTTAGGAGTGAAGGAGTAACCAATCTCCCAAGATCAGTTTTCTCAGCCAAGTTCCTGATATATTTCAAGTACAACCTGCAGAAACTATAGTTGTTAAAGAAAAACAAGATAACAAAATAGTGGAAAAACAGAGACAGAGAAGGGTCATGGATGGGGTTTTTGACCGCGCTTTACTGGCTGCACCTATCATCCGCAGAGTTTCATCACTGCTGATACCATCGTATACTATGATGTCAAACTTATCTTTGTTGTTGTTTTCCTGGGTCTTACTAGCTAGGAATCCCGCAAGCTTCTCAATTTCTAAAGCTGCAAAAATTGAATCCATTGCAGGAAGCACACCAAGCTCTTCTCCAACTACCTATCCAATCAGAAGAAAACATGTAAATTCCCCAAGGAAAGGCTGCTATTTGATTAATAAATGAAGACTACAAAGCAGGCAATTTACATACCTACCCCTTCAAGAACTCCTTGAGTAATCTTAAGACGCTTATCTGCCTGCTTCAGCCGATTAAGAGGCTCAAGAAGCATCTACAAGAATAATTTCATTAAAGATCACAGACTTTACAAGGAAACCTGTGAATTCGTTTTTCTTAGGTTAAGAAAGAAAAGAGGAAGCTGAACTCACTTTTGTGGTTTCCAACCTAACAGCTGAAAGATTTTCCCTGCACTCAGAAGGAGAAGTTCCGATCTTGCAGTTGAGAAGATAGTTAGCAGAAGGATCTTGAGTTTGTATTACCAAACATGTTCTAAGCCCAGCCATTGCATAATGCTGATCATGTTGAAATGGAGGAAATAGGGAAAAGAAAAAGTTATATATATGACATGATGATAGTGGACTTGATGGAACACAAATTGAGAAGCTAACAAAGCAAAAAACATCTTCAACATAGATCTGCATGAAACCTTTCTCGGCATTACACATTTTTATTCAAAGTAGTTAAAATTGCAAAATATAGTGATTCTGCTCGGGTGGAATGTTGTCTTTAAGACTTTGATCTCTCTTTTCGTTTGAGTTTCCCAAACAATGAATTTAAGTTACAGATGGTGGAATTCAAAATATGTAATGCACTCTATTGATGTATATGCCGACAATTTCTGAACTCCTATTCTACACCGCACGATCAACTTGGTGAATTGAGCATTTGGTCAAAAAAATCAACTATTAACCATCATACTAATCTGTCTAAAATTGCAACTTTCAGTACTAACTTTACAACCCATCAGTTCAAACCTAGATTTCTTCACGTACTCTTGACATAGAGGAGGAAAGCATACATTTATAAGAATGCTAATCGATGGCTAGATAACCAGAATAGACTTAGAAATACTCTCCGAATAATTAAAACAAAAAAAACAGAAAAGAAAACGCAAGGAACGACCCAACTCAATGATTAGTCGAAAAATTGAAACTGGACAGCCCAAAACCAGAGATTAACAAAAACACAGTCAGAGAGAGACAAAGCAAGTTGAACCTCGAAAACTCAAGAGAAACAAATAGTACCTGAGCTGCAAAAACGGCGCAGGTCGTCTTACCAGAACCACCTTTGCCGAAAAAAGTTACCAATTTTGTCGATTGCGAAGAAGCATTTTCACCGGAACTAGAACCAGAGGAAGTGGCTCTAATGCAAAGTGGGACAGTACTCAATTTACGTGCATTGCTTTTCAGAGGCATCAAATCAGAATTTGAATTTGGGAGGAGCGAAGAAGAGTGGAGAAAAGATGACATATTTCTTTGTGTCCAATCTCCTAGACGTCCAAGATTTTTGTAAAAAGGAATGAATGGCAAAAGATCGTACGGTGAATTGCGCTTTTATTAAGGAAAGGCAACCTTTTGCGTTTATTTACACTTTGCTTTTCTTTTCTTTTCTTGTTTTTCCTCTTTTTGGAGGTCGGGGACAACATCTATTTGCTCTCTAGCTTGGATCGAATTCAGATCTTCTGTTTAATATTATGGTATCTTATTGTATTCAATAAATCTCAGCTATTTATTTATATGAGTCCCACATAAGATTTATGTAGGACCCGAATGAGATCCGCAAAATAAATGACTGAGATTTTATGAGACAGAATAAAACAGAGTAAAACTGAATAGAGGATCTGATCCCGCTTCAATCATGCTCTTCTTGTTTCGGTCTCTTACAATCCTTTTTCCTATTTGGTACTTGTTAATTTCAACTTGTAGGTAGAGGGAAATACGTGCCAAGTTCATTGGCTTCTTTGAATTTTACTTGAGGTATATGAATGTAAAGATTCATTAACTTTGTATCACGAAAATGATATTGCCTCATCATAATTTATAGAATTTATATATAAGACTTTATTGAAATATATGTGTATGTATGTATATATATATAAAAAAAGAAATTATATGATGAGGAAACTCATGATAAATATTTAATATTCAACTTATGCTTTGAATTATATATTTTTTCTTTTCAATATTTTTAATCTTAGCGTACCTAGTAACTCTTAACAAATTAGCAAATGTCAATATTTTTAATGCAATTCAAATAATTTTAGAAAACTTATATTAGAATTGTTTCTCCAATGTTACTAGATAAAAATTTAAAATTAGTTATGAAAAATAAAAAGAGCTGCATAATATTTATGTAAAAAAGGAAAAAAAAAGATAATATCACATAATATTTATAGCGTAATTGATAGGAATTGTTTTTGGAATGCCCATAATAGGCCTTTATTATTTATAGGCTTAGATATGCTAACTTTAAATGAGCTACTAAGTCACAACAAAAAGCCTTAATTGGTCCCTGACCTGGTTCCTTTAGTTAGGAATTAAAATGAGATCAAAATGGGGATAGAATATAATATTGAAAAATTTTCACGTTCTTATTGTCATTAACATAACAATCATTGAAAATTTTAACAACTTCGTCTCGGAAGTGTTTGGATAGTTATAAGAAATCTACTTAATATTTGTTGTTTTCTTTCTGTCATAATCATCTTGAAGTTTAGGGTATTATGGATTAAAGAGGGAGACAAAAACATAATTTTTTTTCATAGAGTAATCAATGTTAGGAGGAACGTTAATCATATTTGCTTATTTAGGAGAATGAATGGAGGAATAACCACAACTCAGAAGGATCTAAAGGAAGAAGCCTATGTATATTTCAAGAGCTCTTTAGAGATTGCATCTAATGTAAGCTCCTCTAGTTAAATACTCGGCTCATTCATTTCTAACCAATTTTCTATAGAAGAATTACAAATGCTAAGAAGGCCCTTTTAATGATAAGGATGTTGAAAAAGTATCGTTTGAAATGAATCAAGAGAAAGTCCTAGGTTTAGATGGATTTAATGGGTACTTTTACCAAAAGGCTTAGCCTTTAATCAAGGATCTAGTCACTAATATTGGCATTGAATTTTTTTTGAATAAGGTGATCTTCTTGAGGAAATCAATATGATTTTTATTTGTCTTATTCCTAAAACCCTAAATTCAAATTATCTAAATGAGTACAAACCAATTTCATTATTCAATTTCCTCTACAAAATCATCTCTAGGTTAATAAGATTAAGGTTGAAGATGGTGGTAAGGATTGGAATAAGTGACACAGAAAGATCTTTCCTTAAAAACAGGTTAATAAGTGATAATATTAATTGCTCATGAGTTATTTAAAGAGAAATTCCACTAAGAACTATGCAATAAAAGTGAATTTTCACAAAGCATATAATTCCATCGGTTGGGAATTTATAATCAATCTTCTAATTAGGCGGGATCATGCCTAACATCAACTTCACTTTAAGATTTGGAATTTAATTAGGAAACTTATTTCCATCTCTATTACGTAAGGATTAGATTTATTTTAGATAGGAGTCTTTGCAAAATAAGAGGAGACTAGTTTTTTCAATAAGAAAAGAAGACAAAAATTACGTCTACTACCTTCTCTAACATTCTCTTTTCATTTTCTTAGTAGATTTCTCTCAATTTTTCATCTTTTCTTATATTTTTAGTGTTAGAACTAAATTCATGTGTGGCTAAATCTAGATATTCTTATTCAAGCGGATTCAAAACTCTAGTTGTAATTTTGTGAGGTTTTGTTTTAAACTTATATTCATGTTTTAGTTCAGGCATTTCTTATTTTATATTTTTATATTTCCTGAATAATTAATATTGATTAATTTCACAAATTAATTTAAATTTGATTATTCTATAGCTATCTATAAATTTTGTGATTCGTAATTGTCATGAAGAATTGGTACAAGAAGCAAATAGTTAATTAATGAATTTTCATATTTAACTTATGAGAAACAAAAAAAAACTAAGTTGAATAGTTGTAGCTATCTCAAATATTTAATTTAGGGTCTAGTCTTTTTCAATAAATTTATTGCTATCGTTTAATTGATATGGAATGCTACCATACACAATCAATTAATAGTAAGTTTTGGTTTGAATGCTGAGTTTGAACCAATTAATTTAGAAAATTTTGAGACTTATTATATTTATCCTAATATGTTTTGGACTAACTACTTGAATTATCAAAAATATTCTTTTTAGGCTAATGATTAACGTTACAATTATATAAGAACTTTTTCTTGAATCAGAGTTAAGTACTCTTGAATTTCTCACTTTTGTATTCAGTTGATTATCTTGATTCCTTGTTAAATTTATTTTATTAGTTAATTAATCATAAAAACGTCAATTTATTTTGTTAATTGAAATTAAGAAACTAGTTTTTCGTTCTCTTAGGGTTTGACCTAGTTCTATGACTACCATAAGAAGTTAGAGAATAGGAATTAAATTTGAGGGCTTCGATAACCTGATCATAAGGCTATTCAAAACTAAATTAACTAGGTGGAGTTTACCTGTAAATGTAAGGCATCTAGTGGTCTAGCTACCAATTTTCCTCCCAATTGTGTCAAAAAGACTTTGACAGTCCTGATAGGTGACATCAATTGAAGAAACTAGGACTCCAAAGTAACTAAATAAGGCGTTTGGAATTCATACTAGCAAGATATTCCAATTCCCTCAATTCATCTTCAATCCTTTGAGGAAATTATATCACTCTTCTCTTTGTTAATGAATAACCCTGATAGTAACTAAACTTTACAAAGAATGCAATAAGAATCAAATAAAAGGTTTGCTATGCAATAAGAATCAAATAAAAGGTTTGCTTACTCCACTGAATAATAGTATGTCATCTGTAAAATAAAGTTAAGATATTTGTTGTATTGAGCATTTCTTATAAAACCTAAAGTTGTTTTCCCTACTAATGTTCTTAAGGATAATTCTTGAGATCCCATCCATGAAAATTATGAAAAGAATAAAGGAGAAATGGGGTCCCCCTATTTTATTTGCTCCCTAGAAAATAGGAAAAGCCTCACCATTTATATTCATACTAATTGAGGAGTAGAAATGCACTGTTACATCTAGATAAGAAATGGTATAAGGAATCCCATTTCTCTTATATCCATTAAAATGAAGCTCTATTCATCTGTATTAAATACATTATAGATATCCACCTTGAGTCTGAAATTCTTATGTAACCCTTCGATGTGATTATCCTTTAAAAGCACCTGAGCCAACATGATATTATCTTCTATACTCCTTCCTTCTATGAATGTGCTTGGGCATAATTAACGATACCAAGCAACATTTGTTTAAGTCTATTAGCCAAAACTATGGATGTGATCTTATAGAAAGTGTTATAGCGAGAGATTGGCATATAATCCTTCAAGAAAAGGAGCCTAAGGATTTAGGAACTAAGTAGAAAAAGGTCTTATTCTAGACCTTCAACATCCTAAAGCTTATAAGGAACTCCTTCACTTCCTCACACATATTTCTTTTGTTGAACCACTAAACATTGCAATAAAGAAAAAATTAAGCCTATTAAGCCTCAATGCTTTGTTAGGGTTGATACTAAACCCTCACCCTTTCGATCTCCTCATAAAAAACTAGTTTTGTTAGGAGCTCACATTGTGAGCTAGTTAATTGCTTTGAGATGATCTCATTAATGTTATTTAGATCAGCAGTATCCACTAAGGAACCTAAAATTCTAGACAAATACTCCTTAGAATGCAAAAGCGAGTTCTTTTGGTTAGTTACAACTGCTCCATCCTTAGCTCTGAGTGAGTTAATACTATTCCTATTTCTTCTAGCTAATAAGGACCTATGAAGCAACTTACTATTAAAGTCTCTATCCTTATGTCAGTTGATCCATAGTTTTATCATGACGATACAGTTGTGATCATTTAAGGCCTCAATTTAAGGGTAATTTATCTAACAACTTCTTATTTAGATCACCAGGGTGATTATAGAGATTTATTCATTGGAGCTTAAGCTCCTCTTTTGCCACTGTAACGAGGTTCCTAGAGTCAGTTGAGCAGGATTGGTTAAGCTTTTATAGTTCCTACTTAATTGCTTAAAGTTTCTTGTGGAATTTATGAGATTCGTCTCCTTGCATTATAATCTCCAATCCACTGAAAATTGCTTGTTTAAACCCAACCTTATTGGCTAGAAGATTAAATATTCTAAAAGGATTAATTCAGAATTAATCCGTCTTTAATTCTCATAATTCAATATGACTATGGTTACAACATAAGCTATCACCGAAAGTTACATAACTATTTTAAAACTTCATTAGCCAACCACCATTCCCCAGTTCCATGCCTAGCTTTCTTCTAATCACTAGCCCTTTTTCCTATTACAGTAAGCGAGGCTATAGCTATGGATTTAATAAATATTACCTCTTAATTGGATAAGCAAGATAGAATTTCTTTGTTAGAATTTTTTTATATAACTGCTGCCTTTAAATCAACTGCATAAAGAGTATAATTAAAGTTTGAAGGAGTATCCAGGGACTAGTCACAATGACCTTAAGATCTAGTAGCTCCATCCATAGGAGGTCTCTTTGAAAATAGAAGTTAGATACATAGATGAAGGTTATCCAATATGTCCCAATCTCTTTTACCTTCACCATCAATTGAATACCTTGAATAAACACTACAAGGAATAAGCCATTTAGTAACGATAAATATCTATCCCTATAGCCAACTTTTCCATCACTATATCTTATACCGATGGTTTGGTTATCCGTCACATATGTACCGCCCCTATTGCAAACAGTGACTTTTTTTAAAATGGTTCGTATAAAAAGTAATAGCTACAGGGATGCTTAGTTAAGACATTATTATTATTATTTAGGAACAAATATTTTTTCATTAGTTATTAATTCAAATTGGGCTATTTAAAAAATAAGAGTGACATGTTCTTAACCGTCACTATATACTTCTTCCAATGGTTTATACAAATCAACAATACACAGTGAGAAAAGACCAGATATTAGGACACTATCTTTTTGGTTGGTAATTAGTTAATTATATATAATGACGACAAATTTATTTATTACTTAATACCTTTTATAACACAAATTTATGAATTGGTATAAATGATATTATGACGGTTCATCTTTTGATCATGATTGTCACTTTCAGATAACTATTTAATGGAACAATATTAATGAGTAATTTTATCATAAAATTTGAAAATATAGAAATTTTAAAAACATAGACAAAATAATTTAGTCTTGCATAACTAAAAATTTTGAACGTAAAAGGAAGCATGTGATCCAAACTACATATATCACAAATATAATGTTAAAAAATAAACCATTACTTAATGCCTAAAAATTTTGTTCTGGTGTTGAAGAAGAATAAAAACCTAACTAAAAGAACACATGCTTCTTGGAAGGAAAAAATAACGAAAATCAAAGTCTCTAGCGTTATGCCTTCGACCACACTTGAATTCCTATCATTTAGCTCATCTGTAAATAATAAATTTAAAACTTAATCATAAATATAAAAATACATATCTTAGAGGCAAGTATTAGAATCCAAATAAAACGAAATGTTCAATCAAGTGATTGGCTAGTCAAGGAAAAGAAACACAATGTTATGTAATTGAAAAATTACATCTAATTAGTATTACACTTTCTAACATAGATGAAAGCATGAAAGAAAAATTGATACAAATACTTGCTAACATTAAGAAAGAAAAGGTATTAGAATTGCTTAGTCTAAATAATTAATTATCCTAACTTTGTGCCTGCAATCATGTGATCATTCTAACTCAACTTTTAATCATATTCTAGTGAAAAAGCATACATGAGTTATACAACACATCCATAACAAGCTCATAAGTCATAAATCAAAATTCTAAGGCAAGAAATGACTTTATAGGAGAAGAAAAAAATTAAGATAGCACTAAGATTATACTCTTCTTGTTCGTTAGCAACATATACACTTGACATTGAAGAGCGTCGCACACCGTCATAGGAATCATGTAGATCACTTCGCCCATTTGGAACCTGCTACATGTTAATAAGATGTAATTCTAATAGAATAGTTTATTATACTTGACATAAATAAACATTTTTCACTCAAACAATTAACATACAAAAGCAAGTTAATCATATGATTTGTTTCATTAGTATTACTGAAATGACCACTCATAGTTGGAAAAATGTTGTTGAAATAAATTGTCATAATATTCAAGCTTTCCCAAAACATTGTTTAACTTTCCCAGCAACATTGAATTTTGATCTTTAAGTTCCCGTATTTGGACATCTTTTTTTTTGGTAGTTACATAAACTTTTCCTAGTCCACCTACACGCCCTCTCTTATTTGGCCCCTTGGCTTGAGCATACGCATCATTGTCCCAAGATTTAGGATCTAGTGCAAACTCTACTCCATCACTTTCATTCATTCTACCCTCCATGCGTTCCTAAACAAACACAAAAACGTGACATGTGTTAGCTTTATAATTTTTTCTAGGTCATAATTATAGTCTAAAGAGTTCACACCACCATTTATGTTGTATATGGAGTACCAAAAGTTCCATCCTTTGTTTTTCTAGTATCAATACAAAGTGTATCTCTTGAAGGCACAACACCAATTTTGTCAACCTAGTAAGATTTAACCAAATAGAAACACAAGTTTAGAATAAAGTCAGTTCAAGTACAAGTAATAATCTATTAGATAAAATTTTCACATAAGAAAGGTTAATATTTGTACACAAATTTGGTAAATTGTAGATTACAAAGTCAATATACAAAACATGTACATGTAGAATGAGCAATTTTGGGTACAAACAGAACATGTACAAATTTGGTACATATAGAATACCTAATTTTAGGAAATTAATTTAAGGTATAATAAATGCCTCTTCTTGGATTCGTCGAGCCAATGATTTTATTCCCCCACGATGTGGATGCTTCAGTTTTGAACAATTTTCTACATTTATCTTAGCTTGACACTGCAAAGTATACATAATGTTTGAAATATGTTTTAAATAGAAAGGATAAATTTAACCACAATATAAAATAATGTTAAACATAGGAAAAAGACTTGTGCTTCGTCTGAAAGCCAATGATTTACAAGTGCTTTGTATTGTTCCTTATCTACTCAATCATTTGTAAGTTGCACTAAATTTGCTTCAAAAAATATGTTCACATCAAACTTTGCATTGCTCTTCACCTCACACTTCCAATGCTTCCACTTATCACCCATATCGCTAATCACAGCTTTCTTGACATTTTCAGTAAGTGGTTGAATTTGGAACTTCTATTGTACGAAAAAATTTTGTAAGAATTACAAGCTAATAATGAACAAATGAACATACATAAATGACATAAAAACCTCTACTATTTTCTGTAACATCCCATTCCCTATGGGAAGGTTAGAATAGTAAATATAAGTGAACAATGAGAGTTTAGAAATGCATTTGCATGCTCATGCATATTGTGACATACACATACATGTGAGCAGTGAAATTTTTGCACATGAAAATAATTGTACATGCATTCATGACAGTTCCCGGTATAATTGGTAATAAATGTGATTGTGATTGAGAATTGCGGTTTGTTTGTATTGGAAATTGATTTGGAGAGTGTAATTGTTGCTTTCGAATATTTGTAGAATTTTAGAATTTTTTTTTGAAATTTTGGGGGATAATTAGAATAGAAATTGGGTTTGAATGGATTAGTTTAATAAGAGAAATCTGGGTGAATGCATGGAAATTGAACATGTGGCAAGTGACAAGTGTCACTTGCCAAGCCATGTCTTTTAAACCACCATTTGTTTAATTTTTGGAGACCATTTTGCTCTCTCTCACGAAGCTTTTCTTTCAAAAGCTATTGGAGTTTTATTTTGGGTGCTCTTCTTCTCTTCTTCGTAGCTTCTCTCTTCTTCTTCTTTATGGGTTTTGATCTTCCCAACCTCCATTGATGTTGAACCTCCCACTCATCTTCCACCTTGCTCTCTCTCTCTCCTATTAAAATTTCTAACCTTCCAACCTTAAAGATGGTGATGATCGTGAGTGGTGTTTGAAGCTAGGTATTTGTGGTATTCTTGAAGATCTTGAAGAAATTGAAGCTTAACAAAGTAAGTTTTGTTTTAAATGTCATGGGTATGGTTAATTTAAGCTAGAATGATGAGTAATTACTTGAGATTTGATGATTTGATTTTGCAAGGTTTATGTATGTGTCATGGGTGATGAAAAATTTATCTTCATGTTTTGTTTTAGACTATGCAGGATGAGTAAGAATTTATGTAAGGGTATAGAGAGGTTTAGAGATTGAATGATTTTCAATGGTGATTGGATGAGTGCAGAAAATTGCTTATGAATGGATATCTTTATATATGCTCTGTTTTTGGTTAATGATAAATTATAGATTATGATTTGTTTGTGAGTGATTTATTGGGTTGAATTGGGTAGAGAATGATGAGGAAATGAAATGGAGGTGATAATCTAGGTATAAGAAGGTAAGATGAGTTAATGTAAATGTTGAAAGTTGAAAATCTGGAAAATTTTGCAGCAATATGATTTCTGAGTATGCTTCAATATATTAGGCATAACTTCCTTTATAGTTGTCCAAATGAGTTGATTTTTGGTTAGGATGAAAATATAGGCATTTGTCTACATTTCTTATGAAGATGTTGATTTTAAATTTTGTCTTGAAGAGTCCCAAATCTTGACATGAATTTAGGAAATTGAGTGCAGCAAAAGTTGTGAATGAATGTGTATACTTGTGTTCCATTTTGGGTTTTTATAAACAAATAGGGGATATGATCTTGGTTATGGATGATCTTGAGTTAAATGTGAGGTATACATGAAGTAGTTTCAACTTGAAATGATGAAGTTTTAGTATGAAGTGTTTGGTACATAGGAATAAGTTATGTTATGGAGAAAGGATAGAGATTTCGAATAATATGGTGTAGTTGGGTATGATGAATGAAATGAGTTGAGAATTGAGGGTTAATGAAATTTAATTGGTGTTTGAGTTGTTATAAAGTGGTTTTATGCTAGAAGAGGTGAATTTGAGAATATTATGGGTATATAAGAGTTTAGGATGAGTGTAGGAACCTTGGAAGAGGCTTTGGAGGGAGTTTTGGGAGACATATGTCCATTAAACGGACATTAGGTCCGTTAAACGGACCTTCTCGGGTGTAAAGACACCCCTAGGCCAATATATGTCCGTTAAACGGACATGGAAGTCCGTTTAACGAACCTTCTCGGATGAAATGGTGCACTTTGGGCTGACTATGTCCGTTTAACGGACATCCACTGGACAGCTACAGTAAATCGCAATTTTGAACCCCTTAGAGGCAGATTCTCGCTTTGAGGTCTTCATGAAAGTTGTAGATCTCGCTTTGACCATACCTCCTTCTCTAGACCTCCAAATGACTTGATTCTTGAAGCAATAGGTTCCTAACACATTTTCATTTATCTCCATAAAAATTTGAATTAATTGGTGTTGAATTGAAAAAAAGTGATCAAAGGAAACTGTGGGAGTCTGTTGGAACAGTGTCAATGGGATTAGTTTTACTGGGCATACTTCAATCTTTTGATTATATTTGGACCTATAGGATTCCAAATGAGTTGATTTTCCCTTTGCAGTAAACTAGAGAAATAGGGCTACAAATCATATGAAAAAGCTGAATTTTGATTCAGTCTCTAAGATGTTCAATTTCTAGATGGAATTTAGGTTTGGTGCATTGATTTTTGCTTCATAATAGTCCGAAAATGTTTGAGGCATATCTTCCGATCTACTGAACCAAATTGAGTGATTTTGGTGTCAATGGAATCATAAGACATAGAAGAACACTTTTCTAGAAGAGAGTATGACCAAATTACTTCATCTTCCCTTTCTAATTTGGTGTGAATAATAGACCCGAAAGTGTGACTTGGAAAAAGATGAGTTTTGTAATGAGAATGTTTTTGCGATGGAATTGATGGATAAATACCCAGGATTTGTCATGAATATGAATTGTACATCTTTCATTTCATTCATGTGCATTATGAAATAACTTCATGGTACAAATTGTGATATATGTATATGTTAATTGTTATAGAGGAGAAACTGGAACGTCAACCCACAGACGTTGCCGGAACTTCCAGGTACTAGCTTCGGGAGCAGTTGGTGAGTAACCTAGATGGTTTCTCTCAATTATTGTTTGCTCTTGCTTATGCTTTGAATAATGAATGATTGTGATTTGATTGT
>JANITX010000003.1:32879060-32891016 GCA_027564395.1 Erythroxylum ulei | reverse complement strand
TTATCCTAAAATTTAATAGTTGAAGGGCATTATCCTAAAAAAGTTAATAGTTCAAGGGCAAATTTTGGTGGAAACCCACTTTTTTTTTCTTTTAAAATTCCAACATGATATCAGAGCTTTAGATCCCTGTGATTAAGTGAGAAAGCAAGAAAGTGAAAAAAAAAATGGTGGAGGAAGCCTATCTAGCAAAGGTTCCATCATTGAAGAAGAAAGGAAACATTCTCCAATGTACAAATTGTAATGTACAAATTGCAAGAAGCTAGGTCATGAAGAGAAATATTGTTGGCACAAAGGAAAGCCTCAATGCTATAACTGCAAAAGATTTGGTCTTCTACAAAAAAATTGTAGATTTAAAAAAGAAGAACATGCGAATTTGGTTGAAGTGGCTGAAGAAGAAGAAGCAAGAAGAGAAACTTTTTTTTAATTAGTTGAGAGAAGTGCTCAACAATGGTAAGATGATGAGAAAGTACATCAACAATGATAAGATGATGAAAAAGTGCATCATACAAATTTGAAGACGGTGATGAGAAAGTGCATCATACAGTGAAGAAAAGTGCTTCATATAATCATTGTAGGTTGGTGAGAAGGGCATCAACAAGATAATGAGAAGTGCATCAATTGGTAAAGAGAAGTGCTTCACAGAATATTCTGAAGATTAGGAGAGATGTGCTCCATTCAGAAAATTTGAATTAAGAGGGAATGTTGGAAATAATTCAAATTTTAGAGTTGTTTAAATTCCTATAGAATAAGTCTTAGATTACCTTAAAATAAATCTTAGATCATATTTAATCTTATCATATAAGCTAGATTTGGTAGCTGAAAAATCTATTTAGTTATTTGTATTTTGTCTGTATAAGGCAACCAAGTTTAATAATAAATGTATGAGAGTTTTATGTATTGTTTAATCTTTATATAATTTCATCTTCTACTTTTTTTTTCTTTTAAAATTCCAACATAAA
Organism: Erythroxylum ulei; assembly: GCA_027564395.1. Taxonomy (NCBI): domain Eukaryota; kingdom Viridiplantae; phylum Streptophyta; class Magnoliopsida; order Malpighiales; family Erythroxylaceae; genus Erythroxylum; species Erythroxylum ulei. The sequence continues at coordinate 32,890,057 of JANITX010000003.1, read as the reverse complement.
ATGCGTTCAACAATAAAAAGATGATTTTACGGAGAATAACATAATCTCAGGCATATATATTAAGAGAGAAAAGTTCTATTAAATATTGGGCTGCCATTGCGAGTTAATTGTATCGATTGCAGTAAATGCAGGCTAACTATTCGGCAGGGGATCCTCTGTCCCCCTTGCCCTGGCCCCTGGCCATCAGGGCCTCTGGCCCCCTACTCTGGCCCTGCTCTGGCCCCTGGCCATCAGGGCCATCCACTCATGTGCCTACCCTGACCCCTAGCCATCAGGGCCATCTACTCATGTGATGACAGAACAGGGCCAGGGTAGGGGGCCAGAGGATCTGGCCCCAACTATTCTCCAATCATCAAAACTACAGCACTGGGCTACAACTTCAATTTCATAATTATGACTTGATTGTTTGTCTCATATTAAGTGTAAGATGTAGTGCAAGAGATGCAAACAGCCAAATGCTTCCAACCAAATGGAATATAGAGTTTTTCCTGGCACAATCACCTGCAGCCATACCCATACATGTTGATTTCTGTGAGCTTGTAGGAAAATCAATATCCGGATTATGGTTAGGAATATTTCTTAACCAATTAAAGGAAAATCAATATCCGGATTATGCTTAGGAATATTTCTTAGTTATATATTTCATTGCAGCATAAAGATGGTTTAGTTTAAAGTCCGCGTCGCTGAGAACATAATAACTTCTAAAAGGCGCACAACTTTTGAAGCTTATGAGTGGTGTTCGTACACTTTAATCTCGTCACATGCATGATCTATTCGTTTAACATTAAAACCAATACAAATGATAACAACTTGACAACAACATCATTTCTGAATAAACCCTTCTCAGTTTTAGACAAAAAGAAAAACTCTTTTAATCGCACTATCATACTTGACAATAAATCAAGCCATGCTCAATTAGTGAGATAGAGATAAGAGACAAGAGAAGTTGGGAAATGGGGAAAGAAGGGTTTGGAGCTTTAGATATTATGAAATCATCTGCCATACTTGATAAAAAAAGGACGTCGAGACCATTGATTGTCGATGAAGTGAGAGTGGAGACCTCTAGTGTTTGAGCTCGAGGGGATGAGAATTGAGTTGCGGTTTTGTTCAATGGTATTCGCTAAGGAATCTGAATCGCAGTATTGGTCTTGGGGGCTCATGAAAATGGAAGTGAGGTTTTGCTCTTGGGTGTTTGGAGGGACCAAGCGGCTTGAACCAGTGAAAATGGAGTTAGGGTTTAGTAAATAGACATTACCTGTTGACATGTTCCTGTTTCGCATTGTACATTGTCCGTGATACATTCTACCAATGTTGACGTCCCAATTGACAGGAAACCCTGTAATTTCCTCGATGTTAGGAGCACCCGTAGCTGCAATGCTATGAGAGAAATCGAAAATCAAAGATGATCTTGGTTCTCTAATAACTCCTGTAACTTTGTTAATGATGCTCACAGAATCCATCTGATGTTGTAGCAAGTCAGTGATTGGTACTTCTTCACCAACAACATCCTTGAAAGACTTAAGTTCTTGGCTGCCTATACTCAAATTTTGATCGTTCGCTTTGGGGCTTTTAGGCTCTCTCTGCTTCAAATTGTTAGGGTTTGCTTGAGACAATGGTTTTGCTTTCTCAAGAGCTTTGATCTTCATTCTCTCTCTTGTTCTTTCCCTTGCCCTCGCTCTTGCCTTATCCCTAGACTCCCTGGCAAGAGGATTCAAGACTGTTTTATGCGGCTTTTTGCTCTTTTGCTCTATGGGAGTGCTCAAATGCGAGTTAGCATCCACTACAGCCACTGATCTCTTATCTTCAATTTGCTCTGTCAGCTTCATATCTGACACAACTTCACTCTCTGAAGTAGAAGAAACGCAGTTGTCAGTAAGACAATTACTTCTTTTCACTCTAGGAAGATTATCTGTGAGTTCTTTGATTGCAGACTTGGACTTCATGAACAGCCAGTCTATTGTTTTGCTTGCTTTATCAAAGCCCAACATATCCTGAAGATCGAAGAACTTCCGAGCAATCTGGAGTGACAACCGCATTCTCCTATCTCTTGGCCCTTGAGCCGTGTAGATTTTTCTATGCCTGTCCTTTTTACCTGTTCTTCTTGGCTTCTTTACGGCATTAACTTTATTTCTCTTCTTATTGTCGATACTTGGTCCTTCCCTTGAATCTTCAGGATTAATAGACTCAACAACCGAATCATCTTTGTACCCAAAGGCTTGTTGATGTTGTTGTTGTTGGGAAATAAACTCGCTAACAAGTGGATCATATCCATTTAAAAAGAAAGATGAGAACTCCAAGAACGGTGAAGGATGATCTGCAGGGTTGGGATTAGGCGCATCAGTAGTGAGAGAGCTTCCACTCATTGTATGATTCGCGTAAAGAAAAGGACCGAAGTTGTTGCTTGTGAAAACATGGGTAGGGCAGTACAATTGTGCAATTATTAAATAAGCCTTCTTGTTAAAGGGCTATCTAGTCTATGAATAGTCAATCCCAAAGGGGGTAGAAGAACAGAAGAGAATTAACCTAAGAACTAGTTATTCCTGAGAATTATCCGAAAACATATCTTCTTAAATTTAGTTATTACTGTGAATCTTTTGTAGAGAAAAGACACATACCCTCGGTGTTATTTTATTGAACTAGTTCAAAATTTTACGTAATTTAATATTGTTTTTTAAAAATATTTATTAAATAAGTATATATATCTCTTTTATTAATCTTTTTTCTGTTTATTTAAAAGTTTTGACAAAATTAATTCGTGGTTGAAAATTAATTAAAAATAATAAAAGTGAATTTATTTAATAAATATATAATAAAAGAAATTTTTTTAATTTGTAAGTCAAATCACATCTTTAACTTGCCATACAAAGATGAGGAGAAAGTGAGGGTGAAAACTGAAGACCATAGCCATTATGTATGGCAAGGTGATGTAGATAAGAAGGGAGAGCTACGTGTGAAAACGTGAGAAAACGAAATTAAATACCAACAATTGAAATAGGGTTAGCCCTAGTAGGGCCAGACAATAGATGCGATGGACACCTCTCTACGAGACCTACGAAGGTAGAGATGAGAAACAGAAGGACAAATAATTATATCTGTTGAACAGGGGAGGAAAAGTGGGGCTGCAAGTAACATTGACTTACGGCCGTGGAGAGAAAAAAGTTTCTTTGACTGAAAGATTAATTATAGTCGCTTTCAGACTACTTGATTCACACATTCTAACGCATCAGTTTTACTTGTACCGAGTTGCTCCCAAATCCTAGCTCGTCTTAAAGAACTTGCACGCAAAACCTCATTCAATTCATTGTATTAATCATGATGCATATGGATTTTGAGACTTTTATTAATGGCTATGGAAAAGTTTAGTTGGCTTCTTTTTAAGTTGTAGCCCAAAAGAATGCTTTTGTTTCATCAATTTCATTCATAAATTAAGATACATAGAACTTGAACAAAAAAATAAAAAGTTACAATTTGTCTATATCATATTCTTAGTACAATTGTTAATTGATATTAGTATCCTCAGTATTACTTCTATCACATTTGTCCTATGTTTCAGTTAATGTACTTAGATTCGTTCAATTTTTTTTACAAACAAACTAAATAATTATCAAGGTAAAAAAAAAAATACCACATTTTATATAATTTCATATATATTATATTAAAGTCTAAATTTAATAATGGGTCGTCAATTCTGAGACTATTTGAATCCACTTTGATGTTTCTTATAAGCTGCGTAAATTTGATTTGAATCTCGGTCAGACTTAATTAATACCATTTGAATACAAATTTGATTAAAATCGGAGTGGCTTGAAACTCACCTAATCACCCAGACTCCAACTTGACCTAAAATTTCGATACCTCAACCTTAAACCTTTGGTTCATGCTTATCATCATCCTCTTCGATAAAAAAAAATTTGACCGAAGCAATAACACCTGTAAATTGTCATCAGTACCACATCAAGAACATCACCTTTAATTGTAAAGACAAAAGATGGTCTCTAGTATCATAACAACAACACTACCTTCCATTTCAAACAACATAACCTCGTTTGTGGAAGAGGAACAAAAAAGAGAAGAAAGATGATGAAAGCAGCAGAAGAAAGAACCTTTGAAAAGATAATAGAAGAAAGATGATGAAAGTGATGTTGTGACAATCAACAGATAGACAGAGAAGAACTAAACAAGTGAAAATTAAGGTTTGTTAGATATATAAAAAGTTAAGATGTGGGTAGGTTAGACTTGGAGCTCGAGTCCAAACCTAACTTAAAATTAAAAATTAAAAGAAAATCTAAAACTCTATCGACTCGAGTCAAGACTCTATTGACTTTGGGCAGACCTTGAGCTTTTCTACCATCATATGCTTTAAAAATTTTGTGAAAGCCTTTATATTTTGTAAAAAGTTCAGAATCAATCCCTCTTTGAATTTTAAAATTAATTTCCTCGACATTTTTTGAATACATGACATTTCATAATATATCATAAGAAAATTGTTTGAGAATTAGTAAATCATAAATATGGTAAATGTCAAATAAATTAATTTATCATATTTACATATCATTACTTATAATAAAATATTATAATATTTTTAATTATATATTTGTTTGTTTAATATGATAATAAATACAATTTTTATTTGATATATAATAATACTAGTAAGTAATATAAATAATTTATTATTTTTATTTATAGTCTATATTCTATACATAATATTAATAATAATTTTTATTAATTTTACTATTAATAAATAAAATTACAAAAATTCTTATTATTTTATTAATTATCATATTTATATTTCATTATTTATATTAAAATATTAATAAAATTTTATGTGACATATAAACTTATTTTATTAATAACTAACAATATATTAATTCATCTTATTTTATTAATTATTATTAATAAATTAATCTATTTAAAATGATAGTAAACTCAGTGTTTTATTAAATTTTTAGTTCATTGTATAATAATAAACATAAAGGGATAATGGATGACAAAGTGCTCAACCTTTTGGGTTTTTTTTTCAATTTAGTGCCAAAAATTTTAAAATTTTCAATTGAATGATCACCCTTTTAAAATCTTAACAATTCAGTTCAAAATGTTAAATTTTTTTTTTCTGATTTGGCTAATAGATAGAGATCCACTTGACATTTTACATATATGTCACATTATCAAAAATAACTTTTTGACTTGATTTATACAGTTTTTTAAAGATTTTTTAATGAATTGAAAATTTTAAAAAGTTTGATACTAAAAAAAATCTTAAAAGATTAGATACTTTTGAATATGTTATCTCTAACAATAAAAAAGATGGTTAATATGTTATAATAATATATAGCATGATATGAGCCGTTAGTACCTTGTATAATAAAAATGCATTCTTGAATAATAATTGAGTTATTATGATCAACAAGAGAGTAGTTAAGTTATATAAGGTTCCTCTTCATTCATGATAAAGAAGATGTGTAAATGATTCATTTTTATCCTTGGAAAGGAAGACATATAAGAGTTTATTTTGACTCAATAATAAGATGGATGTATAATTGATCCTCTTTACCCTTTGAACGAAAAGAGATAGATTCCCTGGTTGATCGTAAAGAATGAATTTAGATCAAAAGTTGTTTAACTAAACTACTTTAAATATATGTTTGTACTCTCTTACTCTTATCTTTTTATTATATTTATAGCCAATGTGATTGTCATTTGATTAATTGTTACATTCATTATTTAATTTAAATAAGTCCTTCATTAATTTGCAAAAGAATTCAAATTCATATACACATAATTTACCATTCCTTACTTATCATCCTTGAACCAACACATGCAATAAAAAATAGGTAGGGAGAAAATAATAACTAAAGTTAATCATCTTTTGTTAGTATTTTCATCATTATCATTACAACTATTTTATATAAAGACAATCCTTTTGTTAATGGTTTCATCATCATCATTATAACTATTTTATCTATAGGCTAATCTTTTGAAATTTTTATTCAAAATTTTTATTTTATGCATAAATATTTTTTGGACTTATTATTTTACCTCTTCTCTTCAATAAAAATAATAAATAAAAACCCATGAATTTTGATAGTATAATATTACATAGTATTTATTTTTCCATTCAAAATTTTATGGAAAAATTAAGGTTAACATTTTTTGGATTAGAATAAATTATATTAAAGAGTTAAAGATAAATTAGGTTAGAGGAAAACTAAATCCTAATATCAAGTTATAATAAGGGAGCCAAAATAAGAATTCAAGGACCTAAAGCAGCAATTCCTACATTAAAAAAATAGATGGTAAAACTGAAAGGTAAGGATTAAGACCAAAGAGTAGAATAAAGAATAAACAAAATTAATATTAACTCTTTGTATATATTGTGGTGAATTTTTTGTGTTAGAACGATTTGGATAAGGGGACTTGGGTTAATATCACCAATTACTCATTTATGCTTGACTTCTTTTCAAATGTATTATAAAAATTAAACTTAATTACTTCTTAATCAAATTCAGGGATATAGATGAAATGATAATGGTGATGGGATCGGGTCCATGTCATTGGAGAGGAAAGCCAATGCTTCCAATGCTTTTGAAAAAATGGAGTCCACATATGAGTCTTGACAAAACCTCCCTAAGAACAATACCACTTTGGACATGTTTTCATAATATCCTATTAGAGTATTGGACAATCATGGGATGTTTTGAAAACATATCTAAAGTGATACCTAAAGTGTTTATAGTGATATGTAAAGTATCTCTTTTTAGTTATAATGTGATCTTTCATTCTTGTGAGAACCTCTATTACTTGAACAAACAATATAAGGAGATAGAGGATCTTTTTATCTAACCTAGAGGGAAATCCAAAAAATTTGAACTCTGTGAAGCAAGAATGTCGAGTTGAGTAAATAAAAAGCTTTGTTAGAGTTTATCTTCAAGGAGCAACTCTTAATAGATTTGTTTATGTGGTATTCCTTGAAAATTTCTTGAGCAACTAATAAATTATCACCAATATTACTACCTGCAATATAACTAGATTGATAAATTGATTAGATATTTCTTCAATGGCTTAATTCTTTAGGTAAGGATCTTAGAACTAATTTTTAAAGGAGATCATAATAGAATATTAGCCTAAAGTCTTGAAAAGAAAAAGGGATGGACACTTTGGGGACTAGGCATAAGAAGGTCTTGTTTAAATTTTTTAAAAAGGATCCCAAATTAAATAATTATTTTAGGACCTTTGGAATAAATATACACGGAAGTCATCTAGTCCTAAAGACTTATTAGGGTTGAAACTAAAGGGCATATTTGATTTCAGAGTTTGTTATAACAGTAATGAGTCTAGGTATAGCTCGATGAGGGAGGACTTTGAAAGTTGAGAGATTGACGTTGTGGTAGATGAATAAAAACTTAAGAAAGCTTTTAAATGAGTGTACGCTAGCTCTTTTAATTTGTCTTGGTCAAAAAAGGGGTTCCTTTTTGGGTCAAGAATTCCTGAGATTTTCTTAAGATTTCTCCTATATTGGATGCATTTATAAAAGTATGTTAAGTTTGAGTACCCCTCTTTCATCCAATTGATTCTTGATTCTTTTCTTTAGGAGGGTATTAAAGTCTTCCAATAAAGAGAGATAGGAATTCAACTTTGCTTTCCCTATCTTTCTCAAATCTTGATTCCCTAGATCATTGTATAATTAGTATGTATATCATCTAGCTTAGTTTTGAATTTATCCACTTTCTTGACAATATCATTTTAGACGTTTTGTTGATAAAACTTCTTTAGTTCATTTTTAATGATCTTCAATCTATAAACTAGTTTGAATAAGTCACATCCCTTAACTGGATAGTTAAACCTTGATTGGTGGACTTCTTATATGCTTCTCATTCATTTAGAAAGTTAAAGAACCCGAATGGGGTTATTAAATTCCTACATGTTGATCCATTCTGATCTCTATCAGGGAATGATATGAAATCCTAAGATTGTTAAACCAAGAAAATAAATTCTGAAATTTATCTATACAATTGAGTTTAGTGGCCCCCTGTCTAGCTTTTTTCTTATATGGAAGTGACCCTGTTATTTATTAGTTTTTGTAAACAAGTTTCCTTTGTATGTTAGATCCACTAGCCCAAATTTACTTAGGCAATCCCAGAGTTCCTTATCTACCTACATCATTTCCTGGTTCTTCAAATTCATAAAGGATGAAGGATACAATTGGTCTCCTAATACAGTCTATAAACCTTTGAAGCTTTTCTCTAACTTTTCTATATCTTTCCATAGTCTATTTCTTTGAAAATCATAATTAGCTGTAAAGATAAAGGTGACTTGAATCTTCTCTTGAAATGAAAATAAATACATTTCCACGGTAACAACAAAAACACCAACCAGTAAAAGTCTCACTGAAGTGCAGGGTCTGGCAAAAATAAATACACTTCTATAAACATAAATTGATATGATTGTTTGTATTAACCAGCTAAATTTCTTTTATTTTGTAGGCTAGTATAATTCTTCCTAACCTATAATGAGCATGATTAGAAATTTTTCTCAACTAATCCCCTAAGAACCATAAACTTTTATTCAGTATTAGTTCCTTAATTTCTATTCCTAGTAAGCCTATTAAAGAAGAATTTTTCTCTCTTATATAATCATTCATTACTTGCTCTTTTTGGGGAAATTCGAGCCCTTTGTATTACAGGCCATAATCATGATGTTAAAGGGTTTATCGGCCCCTTACATTTTAATTTTTTGGTGTATTTTCTCCATGAGTTTTACATAACAATTCTTCTTTTTCTTAGTTCATGTTTAAGCTTTTCAGCCTGCCTTATCTCCATTGTACTTGCTTCATTGAAGTTTGGGTTTTGAAATTTAGAAGAAGGAGAAGTTAAAAGGTCATAATTTGTTTTTAGATTGGTAAATTTAGATTGAATATTTTTTTTTGCCTATTTTGTTGATGTCTTGAGTATTAAAGGGGAAAGCTCGAAGGGTCAATTTCTAGATTAAAATGCTGAGGAGAGGTTTGGGTAGGTTTACAAATTGTAAATGTAGCACCCCACTCTTATAGGGCATATTCCCAAATAAACCATTGGTATTTGAGAGCATACTCTACGAGGTGGCATGCTAGGGCATTTAGTCGATCATACTCAATTCAAAATTTTATTTTTTGAAATATCACACTCATATTCAGAAAATCGATAATTGAACTTTCGAACCATTTTACTCATAACAATCTCAGTTATAAATGTCACAACCCATAAACACGTCATCATATATTGCAGGGATCATCTGTGTCCAATAAAAATACAAAATATGTTTCATCAAACTAGTATTACAAGAAAAATTCATTTACACAATAATCAATGCTTCGGAATACAATGTTTAATACTAAAAATAATAGAAAACATATGCAGACGCCAACTGATTCTGACCTCTAACTCGTATCTAAATGCAGTGGTTAGACTCCAATTAGTCTAACCGAGTATCCCCTGAACCTGAAAGACAATGTTGCACGTTTTGGATGAGTTTTACAAACTCAGTGAGCGGACCATCCTTGATGGCTCACTCATATCACATAACACAAATAGTTCACAGTTCATATTCAATTTATAGATAAATATTAACACACATAACACATCTCTTCATTAATTCATCATGTGGCATCAATTACACTTTATTCACTTACTTCATATATCACATTTATAACAACTTAAACAATACAATTTAGTCATTTAAACATACATATCATTTGTATATGTAATGCTTATGAGACTCACTTTCGATTATTACGTTGTTGTGACTGAGTGCCTATAACTGTCTCGTATCCATTGTGGATACCAAGCTTATTGTCCCATATCCATTAAGGACATTGGGCTCATTACACATAGTGAGTCTTTGGCTCTTAATCATATTATGAGCTTTAAACTCTTTTTCGATAGCTACTCTGGTCATAACTGTCATTATCTGTTCATGTATTCATGTAATGAAATGCATCAAATCACAAAAGATCAATCAGTCACTTTATTTCACTTTACACATTCACTTTCACATGTCATCGGACCTAAGTCTTGACATTCAACAGTTATGTTGAGAATCACTTACTCCTTGCTCATTCACATTCATTGAAGCACTTCCAATATGTTCACATATATCAAACTCCTCAGATTATTAATGTTCGGAATTAACACATTCACATTCACATCAATAATAATTCAATATTGATGCTTAAATAAAACAATTAATTAAGAGAAAACTATCTAGGTTGACTCACAGTATGCTCCAGTTTAGCATTTGTTTATAAGAGCCGGAAACGTTTGGTTGCTAATGTTCTATCCTGTATATCCACATCATGCAATACACATATTGCATATACATTACTAATTGCACAATCACATAAACATTCGGTCGTACACATATGTATATATGTCATGTATAATGTATGCTCAGTTTGACTATTCCAGGTATGTTTCATTTATTCACATTTCATGATCATCCATACTTCAAAACTCATATATGTCTAATTTGAACTTTGTTGGCCCCCAAATTTTTTCTTGTTGAATTAAGCATGATTTAAATGAATTATAAGGTTTGATGGATTAATTTTTTGAGCTATTTATTTATGTCAACGTTAGTAGGATTATTATGACATAGGTTATTTTGATTAAAGGTTTAAAGCGGTAAGATGTTATAAGGGCAAATTGGGCATGACACTTAAGGGCATGAGATATAAGGCATTAGGCAAAGGGCAAAATGGACATTTGCACTCTCATTTAGGGTATTAAGAGAAGAAGAAAATGTGTCTTGCATTGGAGAAAAGAAAGAAACATGGATGAAGGAGAAAAAGAAGAGAAAAGAAGAAGAAAAGAAAAGAGGAAAGTTAGGGCTTGGAGATTTTTGAAGATTTTAAAGAATTTAAAGCATCAACAAGTAAGTACAAGACTTAAACCTTCTTGATTGATAGTTAGAAGTGAAAATGAGGAGGAATGGTATAGGAAAAATGTTTTAATCTTCTAGGGTTA
>JANITX010000003.1:32812648-32830330 GCA_027564395.1 Erythroxylum ulei | reverse complement strand
AGGACAATACTGATTAAGGTTGTGGTTGCGTGGGTGGGGGGATCCAAGCCCTGTAATTACAACCCACGGACCCAACAGTGTATCTGTGACTTTGTGTTATGTTGTAATTTTGTATGTTGAATGTTGATTAAATAGGAGAATGAAATAATAAAGATTGTTAAATTCAAGTTGAAAAATAGAATTTCAATAACATGTTGATTAAAATTATTTAAGAAAACAAAATATTGATAATAATTACAAATTGAATTATATAAGAAAAATATATTAATTTATTAGTTGAATTATGTGATTACAAAAAATAGGTTGTAAACTTATAGTTATGAGTTATGGTTAAAATTAAATAGGTTATAGTTGTGAGTGTATTTCTTTAGTTTATGGTTCAATGATGTAATTGTGTATGTTTTGTATTGTGTAATTATGTAGATTGAATACTTAAATTGTTGCTTTTTGACTTATTGGTGAATTGTGTTGGATGAAATTGAATTTTGTAGTGTATGTTTACTCCTCATAGTGGAGTTAACTTGAGTAAGAAACTAATAATGTTGATTAAAATTATTTAATGAAAGATTATTAAATTAAAGTTAGGAATTAGGATTTTAGTAACAATGTAGATTAAAATTAGTTAAGAAAACAAAATAATTATAAGCATTACATAATGAATTGTATAGTTAAACAAAATATATTAGTTTATGGTTAATTAATTAAATTAAGAGATTATATAAAGTAAGTTGTAAACTTATAGTTTTAAGTTATGGTTGAAGTTGAATATGTTATAGTTGTGAGTGTATGTCTTTAGTTTATGGTTGAATGATGTAATCATAGAAAATGAATTATATTATATAAGATGTATATATGTATTGTGTAATTGTGTATACTGAATACGTGAATTGTTGGTCTTTGACTTAATGGTGAATTGGGTTAGATTGGAATTTAGAGTTAAACAATACATATTTTATGATAATGAAATTATGTATTCTTTATTTTGATATATGTCTTCATTTATTTTGATAGATAAAGGGAAGGAAGTTTAGGTGCTCATGATCATTCAACTGCTTCAGAAAGATACAATGATCTAACTTGGGCTCATGCTGCATTGGTCCCTGATATGAAGAACCATACTATTTGCTTGTTTTGTAACAAGCATTTAAAAGGTAGAGGAATCACTAAATTAAAGAAGCATTTAGCTAGGGGTGAAGGAGATGTGAAACCTTGTAAAAAAAAAGTCATAATGTGAAATGGAAAATGAAAACTTTGTTTGAAGAGTATCATCACGAGAAAGATAGAAGGGAGAGATTGAATTATGAAATTAGTAGTAGAAGTTCGTATCCTAGTATTCATAATGATAATGGAAATGTTGAAAGAGGTAGTGTTCCTTCCCAACAAAAAGTGAATGTTGCATTTGGACCTGATGTTAGGAAAAGAAGAAGATAGGTGTTTAATTTTTTTTGAACCACAACCAACTATTGGAGCTTAGCCTTCAATTCTTAGTTCCATGCATCATGATAAGCGACTCACAATGCAGCTATGGCAATGGCTAGGTGGTGGTATGATTCAGGTATATCATTTAATGATTCCTAATCTTATTATTACCAGCTTATAATGGATGCTATAACCTTTTACAATTTGGGATACAATGCTCCTTCTATTGATGACTACAAAGGTAAACTCTTAAGTAGTTCAATTTATAAAATTAAAAGTTATTTGGACGAAAGAAGAATAGATTAGGCTACTTATAGGTTTTCAATTATATGCGATGGTTGAACAAATAGGAGACATGAGCATATTATTAATTTTTTGGTTTATTCTATAAAGGGCTCAATGTTTTTGAAGTCTATTGATGCATATGGCCTTCTTAGGAATGTTGATACTTTATTTATAATATTTGATGAAGTTGTAAATGAAGTAGGGCCAGAAAATACTTTTCAGTTCATTCTTGACAATTTGTTCGCATATAAAGCATTGGGAAGAAGTACAATGCAAGTATGATTTTTTTAGACTCATTATACTACACATTGTATTTACATAATGTTGAAAACTAGGGAACGTTGGGTATTTTCCTATTATTGATGAGATTGTGCAACAAGTAAGAAAGGTGTCCAAATTCTTCTATAATCATGAACGGGTCTTGAATTTAATGAGAAAGAGTTTTACCAATGGTAGGAATTTGTGTCTTCTTACTACTACAAAAGTTGCAACAAATTTCCTATCACTTCACTGTTTTATTATGAAGTAGAAAAAGTTGAGATAGATGTTTACAAGTGATAAGTAGGTTGCATCTCAGTAAGCTAGGTTCAATGCTAGATTGGAGATTTCCAAAATTATACTTAAAGATACTAAATTTTGGTCCCAATGCCAATTTTTTGTTGATTTTTTTGAGCCTTAGGTAAGAGTGCCTCATTAGGTTGATAGTGATGAAAAGGCAACGATGAGTTATTTTTATAATGCCATGGAGAGGGTAAAGGAAACAATTAAGGTCAATTTGAAAAATTGAGCTTCTTTATAAACACCATATCTTTCAGTCATCAATGAGAGACGGGAAAGGAAACTTTACTCTCCATTGTTTATAGCTGGGGCATTTTGGAATCCTAGTGTTTATTTCAGACTAGGTTTTACAAAGAAAGATGAAGTTAATAAGGGAATAATATTAACTATTATAACTGTTGTTGCCTATAAGATGATGTAAGATCTCCTAAGCTCATAAATGGAGAGTGACTTGGAAGATAATCTTGGATAGAAAAGCATTGACATGTTATTTGGTACAATAAATTTCAATGATGGTGATGATGAGGCTCCTCTCACTAATGAGAATTTTGTACCAAATGAGAATTAGGATCAATGCAGTTATAACAGGTATTCTCCCATAGATGATTAAATGGAGTTCCAAGTTGTCATTTCTCCTCTTCTTTTAATTTTACTTATATTTGATGTATATGTTAAATTCTATATATGAAATGAAACTGTAAATTTTTTTTAGGTTTCAGTTCTAATCGATTGTTTCCTCATCACAAAATCTTGTTGTAAGTTGTAATAGTTAGAGAGTTAAGAATATTTATTGTTCTTTTTATTTGATGTTTTGATTGTAAGAATATTTATTGTAAGTTGTAATATTTGATCTATATGTTAAATTCTAGGTTAGACCATATTTGATTGAAGCAGAGTCTAGAATCATGAGACCGATTGTTAATGCCAAAAATTTCGAGATAAAACAAAGCATCATTTAGATGGTGCAAAAGTCAATCAAATTTGATGGACTCAATGACGAAGGCTTAAATGCTTATATTTCTAATTTTCTAGATATTTGTGATACTTTTAAAATCAATAAAGCGAAGTATGATGCCATCAGAATGTGGTTATTCTCGTTTTCTTCAAGGGGGAAGACCAAACAAAGTTGAATTCGATGCCACAATCTTTATTGACAATATGGGAACAAGTAGCGGAAAAGTTCTTATTAAAGTATTTCCCACCAGTAAAGACAACATAATTGAGGAATGACATCTCCTTATACTCTCAAGTCAAAACTGAATCATTATACGATTCATGGGAAAGGTTTAAGGAGATATTGAGAAGATGCTCACACTATAGTTTACCACTTTGGATGCAAATCCAAATTTTTTACAATGGGCTTAATTAAAACACCAAACAGTCAATTGACGCAGTAGCTAAAGGTAGGCTTAACAACAATACACCAGAGGCAACCCAAGACTTGATAGAAAATATAGCTATGAAAAACTACCAGTGTTTCTTGTCTAAAGCACGAATCAATAAGCCAACGGGGGTTTATGAAGTGGACGTAATGGTATAGTTGACGAGCCAAGTGGAAGCCTTGAGTAGAAAGATAGATAAACTTATGATGGCTTTGTAAAGTCAAGTTATGAAATGAGAGGTGTGCAGGCTAGATCACCAAAAATAAGATTGTCAATCAGCTCAGCCTAAGCATGTGGACTATTTGGAGAATGCTCGAAGACCATAAATAATCCATATAGCAATATGTACAATCCAGGATAGAGGAACCACCCTAACTTCTCTTATGGAATCAGAGCTAAGTAAGGAATAACGCTCCACCTAGATTCTAATAACAAACACCTCAACCCAAGAAGCCTAGTTTGGAAGAGATGATGTTGGAATCTTTTTTGGGTTTCTAATGTAAAAAATCAGAGAAAGCATGCTTCCATATGTAACTTGGAGATTCATATCGACCAATTGGAAAAGATATAAGCTGAAAGGAAAAAGGGAAATTTGTTTGGTACCGTCAAACCAAATCGTAATGAACATATGAAGGCATTCACCCTTAGAAGTAAAAAGGGACTTACAAACAGACAATAAAAACCGATTTGAAGAGGAGGACCACAAGAAGAGTCAAGAGAAGACTAAATATATAAGGCATCCTCCAAAAGTTACAAAATTTTAACCCACTATACCATATCTAACAAAGTTGAAGAAGGAACATATGGACGAGTAGTTTGGTAAATTCCTTGAACTATTTAAACAACTTCATATTAACTTACCTCTTGTTGAAGCTCTTGCACAGATGCCTAAGTACGTAAAATTATTAAATGAGCTATTATCTAACAAGAAGAAGTTGGAGGAGTTAGCTATAGTAAGACAAAGTAAGGAATGCCTAATGATCTTACAAAACAAGTTACCAGAGAAACTTAAAGATCCAGGGAGTTTTCCTATCCCTTGTTTTATTAGTGATTTGTCAATAGAGAAAGTTTAAGCTAATTTGGGGGGTTAGTTCTAATTTAATGCCCTATAAATTATTTAAGAAGCTAGAATTAGGGGAACCTAAAACTACTAAGTTGAGCATTTAATTGGCTGATAGATCTGTTAAATGTCTTAGGGTTATCATTGGGGATATATTGGGAAAATTTGACTAGTTCATCTTCACAGTTGACCTTGTTATACTTGCTATGGATGAAGATATAAAAGTACTTTTTATTCTAGGATGTCCCTTCTTAGCTACAGCTAGAGCTATTGTTGATGTTATTACTAATATTTAATGAGAAGAAAAAACTAATTCCTATGAGAACAGTCACTAAACGAAGAGTATGCATCAACTACAAAAAGCTAAATGATGCAACAAGGAAAGATCACTTCCTTTTACCCTTCATAGATCAAATGTTGGAATAACTAGTAGGACATATATACTACTGCTTCTTGGACAGACTTTCGGACTACCTATAAATCCCAATTGCTCAGGAGAGTCAAGAGAAAAAAGACCTTCACATATCCCTATGGTTGTGCTATGCACTTGCTACATCTTATAGGTGCATGACGGTCATCTTTGATTATCTAATTAAAGACATAATGGAGGTATTTATGGAAAATTTTTCTATTTTCATTAATTCATTTGATTTATGTTTCCATAATTTAGAAAAAGCGTTAAAAAGATGTGAGAAGACGAATCTTGTGTTGAACTGGGAAAAGTGTCACTTTATGGCATAAGAAGATATAGTTCTAGGCCATAAAATTTTTCATAGGGGTATCAGGGTAGATAAAACTAAAATTGAAGTTATTGAGTAACTACCACCTACTTCCTTGGTTAAGACTATAAGAAGTTTCTTAGGACATGCAGGCTTTTACAGAAGATTCATTAAAGATTTTTCTAAAATTGCTAAGCCTTTGACTTAGTTATTAGAGAAAGGTATGCATTTTATATTTACTTAAGAATGTTTAGAAGCTTTTATCATTCATAAAAAATTGACTGAGGCCCTAATTATGGTTACACCCGACTGGAATTTACCATTTCAACTAATATGTGATGCAAGTGATTTTAGAGTAGGTACAGTACTTACATAATGAAAGCAAAAACAGTTTCAACCAATTTACTACGCTAGCAAGACTTCAACGGATGCTTACGAAAATTACACGATGACAAAAAAGAAGTTGTTAGTGGTGGTTTTTTTCAAAAAAATTACATCTTATTTTTTTATAAAGTTGTTGTTTATACTTACCATTCTACATTGAATTATTTGTTAATAAATTAGATGCCAAACATTAATTAATTATATGGATTTTGTTATTGTAGGAATTTGATTTAGAGATTAAGGATAAGAAGGGGGGCTAAAAACTTGGCAGTGGACCATCTATCTTGCTTGGAAAACTCGAATTCAAAAGATTTGAATGAAGAAGGCATTGAATACTCATTCTCGAAAGAGCACCTTTATAATTTGGAGGAGCCAAGTGAGGTAGAAAACCCTTGCTTTGGAGATATTGCAAATTATTTAGCAGTTAAGATCTTATCGAAAGGATCTTATCGAAAGGTCTATCTTATCAATAAAAGAAGAAATTTTTTACTGATTTGAGGGACTATTTTTGGGAAGATCCATATTTTTTCATATCTGTGTAGACCAAATAGTGAGAAGATGTGTACCTCACTCTAAGGGATGGAAGATCTTACAACACTATCATGCTAGACCTACTAGAAGGCGCCATAGTGCAAATGGGATGATATAAAAGATCCTTGAGTTAGGTTTTCGTTGGCCGTCAACTTTTAAAGATGTCCAAAGGTATGTAGCTTTATGTGATAGATGCGAATAATCAGGTAATGTCTCTCATAAGAATAAACTGCCTCAAAATTTTATTCTTGTTTATGAAGTGTTTGATATTTGGGTGTATTGATTTTTTGGGTATGGTCCCCACTTCTTTTGGTAATAGATACATACTAGTAACTGTTGATTGTGTTTCTAAATGGGTGGAAGCATAAACTTTACCCATAAATGATGCTAGGGTTATCGTAAAATTCCTTAAAAGTTTATTTTCTTGTTTTGGCACACCTAGGGCAATTATTAGTGAAGGGGCACGAATTTTTGCAATGCACGAAAAGGTGCTTAAGAAGTATGGAATCACTCATAGGATTGCCACCCCATACCACCCTCAAACTAGTGGCCAAGTTAGGTATTTAATAGGGAGTTAAAATGAATTTTGGAGAAGACTATAAAACTTTAGAGAAAAAATTGGTCAATTAAGTTAGATGATGCTCTATGGACTTATAGAATAGCTTATAAGACATCAATTGGCACTACAACCTATATGTTGATCTATGGAAAAGCATGCCATCTTCTTGTTAAATTGGAACATAAGGAATACTGGGCTATTAAACTCATGAATTTTGATCTTCAACGTGCAAGTGAAAAGTGAAACTTCCAAATTAGTGAACTAGATGAATGACGGTTGATGGCTTATAAGAATTCCAAA
Source organism: Erythroxylum ulei (assembly GCA_027564395.1). Lineage (NCBI taxonomy): Eukaryota > Viridiplantae > Streptophyta > Magnoliopsida > Malpighiales > Erythroxylaceae > Erythroxylum > Erythroxylum ulei. Next base: position 32,823,133 of record JANITX010000003.1, on the reverse strand, counting down.
ATTGACAATGAGAGAGCCAAAAATTATCATGACTGGATGATTAAGCAATCATGACAATTTAAAGAGGGAGATCAAGTTCTCTTAGACAATTCTTGTCTAAGATTGTTTCCTGGTAAGCTTAAATCAAGATGGTCTAGACCTTTCATTATGGAAAATGTATTTTCATAGCATAATTTAGGTAAGTCATTCGTATAAGGGAAATTTTAAAGTTATGGCCATCGAGTGAAGCTATATCTTAGAGGTGAGTTTGATAATAATACCAAAAATATTAATTTAACTAAGCCACCTTGAGCATAAAAGGTACATTGAGCTATAGACATTAACCAAGTGCTACTTAGGAGGCAACCTAAGAATTAGGATTTACTTTCGTTAAGTTATTTTTCACCTACATATTTCTTATTTATTTTCATTTTCATATTTCATTTTCTTTTATTATTTCACCCTTTTTCTTTATATTTGCAAGGATATTAGTTTATCATATTGGTTGGATAGTCCCAAACTTATAAAACCAAAATCAGAAAAGCTTATGACTTAGGGAAGTACCACATTCCACTTTCTCACTTTTCAGATATGCTTATATTATGTACATCAAAGACAATGTACAATCTTAAGTGTGGGGAAGGGGTTAATGTTTTTTTAGCTTATTATAATCTTTGTTATTAAAATTTATTAATTGATAACTTAATTAGTTGAAATCAGTCCATAAATACTTTATTTCATTATTGATTAGTGATTTGAATTAGTATGCAAAAGGATGATAGTTAGAATTGAATTGTCTTTTATAAGTCATATTATTAGTAGTTATTGAGATAGTCAAGTTGGCTAAAAATTACATATTATTTACATACATATAACCATTTTTATGTGAACTTTTGAGATTAAAACAAAATTTCAAAAAAATTTAAGCTCTTTTATTTCTTTTAGGTGTGTTATTATGCATAGTTGAACTATTTTAGAACTTGCTTTTTATTATAAATATTGAGATCATATTTTGTTAAATTAGAAGCATTGAAATGATAAAGGCACTTAGATTCAATAATTGTTTAGCTTATTTCTTTGATAATTACCTTACCATGTCTTATAGGAACAACCAAGTTGAGCCTTAACCTTTTTCATTGATTATAACCCAAATGGTAACCTTTACGCTACCTTTTCTTGAAGCCTTTTTATTGTTTTAAACCCTGAAGCTTATTTATATTACTTGAATGTTTGAAACTTAAAATTTTGAAAAGTAAAATATTTTTTAATTAGGATACATAAGAATGATTGAAAAAAAATTCAAGAGCATAGAAAAAGAAGAAAAACAAGGATAGTACCATTGGATATATAATGAAGGGACTTGCATATTATGAACAATTTTCTTGTAATGTTTTTCTTCATAAATTTCCTTTAAAAGTTTTCATCTTTTTGTTACATCAATCATACCTTACCTAAGCCCCATTATAACCTGAAAAAGTTCTTTTGATTTTTGTTTCTAGTTTACATATAAGTGAGGGAGATATGATAATAATACAAGCCTATGGTAAGAATTCTACAATACATTGATTTGAGAGTTGACACTTTTGACCATAAACACTTGATTGCATTCAATGCCACCAGTCAAGGTGTTGTTAGATCTCCTATTCAAGAACCTTCATTCGAAATTAAACTAGCCCTACTCAACATGTAGCAAACATATGTGCAATTCTATGGACTAACCAATGAGGATCCCTACGCAAATATAGTAAGCTTCCTTGAAATATGTGATACCTTCAGATATCATGGGATGTCAGAAGACGCTTTTAAGATGAGGCTTTTACCCTTTACATTAAGGGATAGAGCCAAAGCTTGGTATCACTCTCTCAATCCCTCAAATTTCACAACGTGGGAGTAATTGGTACGTACATTCCTGGACAAGTATTTTCCCCTCTATAAAACTACAAAAATCATAAAAGAAATCACCAAATTCCAACAAAGTGATGGGGAATCACTTTACGAGTCATAGGAGAGATATAAGGATTTGCAAAGGAGGTGTCCATATCATAACCTACCAAAAGAATTTCTTTTGCAAACCTTCTAGAATGGAGTTAATCCACCCATGAGAGGGTCTATAGATATAGCATCGTGCGAATCATTTATGTGAAAGACTATTGATGAAGAGGAGGATTTGCTTAAAGAAATGGCTAGTAACAATTGCTTGTGGACGAATGACAGGAGTAGACAACCCACAACCCTCCATGAGCAAAAAGGAGCTTTAGTTATTGATCTAATTACATAAATGCAAGCTAAGATCGATAACTTGACTCGACAGTTGAACAACATGAAAGCTTTTTCAGCCATGTTAAGGCCATTCAACAAAGATGCAAGCTATGGGGCCAAGATAATCATGATTTCATCGAATGCTTCCTAATGCAAGGTAATGAAACGGAGAAAATTAAATACATAGAAGCACAATTTGGACGTGTTGAAGGGAACAACCCCTATTCAAACACATACAATCCTGGGTGGTAAAATCATCCAAACTTATCTTAGTTAAACAATGCTGGAGGTCAATTCCGACCTTAAAGGCTACTTGGTTTCCACCAGGAGAAACCAAATTCCACATAAGCTAAATTGGATAAAATCTTGGAGAAGCTTGGAAGCTTAGATGATACTCAAAAGAATTTAGAAGGTAGATTTAAACAAGTAACAAAGAATCATGCTTCATCCGTCCATAATTTAGAGGTTCAATTAAGCCAATTGTCAAATTCTTTGTTTGCACAAAGTGCAAAAAGTCTCCCAAGCAGTTTTGCCTTAACATTGAGGGAACAATTAAAAGTTATCACACTTCGAAGTAGGAAGGAACTTGAACAACCCACAAAGAAAAAAGTTGCAAATCCTCCTCTTGTTGAGAAAGACCAAAAAAAAGAGAAAGATATGGACATGAGCAAATACACTCCTTACGTTACTCCTCCATCACATCCACCCAAAGTTCCATGTCCACGACTGCAAAACACTAAATTACATGCACAATTTGCAAAATTCGTGGAGAAATTAAAGACGTTGCAGATAAATCTTTCATTTATCGAGGTTTTAGAACACATGCTCAAATATGCTAAGTTTTTTAAGGACATGTTATCGAAGAAGCGTACTTGGGAAGATAACCAAAAGTAGCTTTAATAGGCACTTATAGTTCAATAGTAACTAGCCAAATGCCATCCAAGATAAAGATCTAGGGAGTTTCATAATACATTGTGTAGTTGGTGAATTTGAATTCATAAAGTGTCTTTGCGATTTAGGGTTAAGTATCAATCCTATGCCCTTTTCGATTTTTCAAAAATTGGGGCTCAGTAAGGTCAAACCAATGTCAATGCTAATTCAGTTAGCTAATCAATATATTAAAAGATCGTTTGGAGTGGTGGAAGATGTTCTAATGCAAGTGGACAAGTTCATTATTCTTGTGGACTTTGTGGTTCTGGACTTTAAGGAGTATAATAATTGTCGATTGATTCTTGGGCAACCTTTCATGAACACAGGAAAAACATTAATCGATGTTCATAAAAGAAAATTGACACTTTGGATTGGTGAAGATCAAGTGGAATTTAATATGAACAAGGCTTTAAAGAATCCAAAGGAAAGCAACGTATGTATGAAATTTGACATTATAGATAAAAGTATGCAAGAACAAATAGAGCGTTACGTTGTAAAGGAGAAATCAATAAAAGTGGAGACAAACTATGCAGTAGAAAAGGAGAACAAGGATGAGTTTGAAGAAGTTAATGAGATGGAGGAGTCAGATGTTCGAACTCATTAAGACATATTTGTCCGAACTGAAGCACTTATAACACCCTCCACAGAGAAACCACCCTCTTTAGAGCTTAAACCTTTGCCTACATATCTCAGATATACATTCCTAGTTGAAGGTAAAACTTTACCCATCATAATTTCTAACCAAATGGATAAGAAACAAGAGACTAAGGTGGTAGTTATTTTAGGAAGCGGATGAAATTCATAACATAAACATATCTAATATTTGAGGTATAAACCAAAATGTTTGTATGCACTGAATAAAGCTCAAAGAAGGATGTAGGGTGGTGCGGAAACATCAACGTAGGTTAACCCCAACATAAAAGAAGTGGTTAATAAAGAAGTAATAAACTCTTAGATGCGGGGATAATCTATCCCATATCCGATAATGAATGGGTTAGCCCGGTACAGTGTGTACCAAAGAAAGGTGGAATGACTGTAATGGAGAGTGAAAATAGAGAATTAATTTCAACAAGAACACTCATGGGATGGAGATTGTGCATAGACTATTGCAAGCTCAACAAGGTGACTAAAATGGACCATTTCCCTCTCCCATTCATATACCAAATGATAGAAAGAGTGGTTGGTCACTCATTATACTACTTCTTGGATGGTTACTTGGGACACAATCAGAAATTCATATACCCTGAGGATCAAGAAAAGGCTACATTCATACGTCCTTATGGTCCTTTGCATATAGACGGATGCCTTTCGGATTATGCAATGCCCTAGTTATATTTCAAAGATGTATGATGTCTATCTTCGCAAATATGATTGAGGATATAAAGGAAGTTTTCATGGATGATTTTTCAGTTTTTAGAGACTCTTTCGAGATGTGTTTGACCAATTTGGACAAGGTAATCCAAAGATGTGAAGAATCACATTTATTGTTGAATTGGGAGAAGTGCCACTTTATGGTGCAAAAGGGGATAGTGCTCGGGCATAAGATTTTGCACTGAGGATTTGAAGTGGATAGAGAGAAAATGGAAGTTATAGAGAAATTCTCACCTCCAATCAATGTCAAGGGTGTTCGAGGATTCTTAGGCCATATTGGGTTCTACTGTTGTTTTATTAGAGATTTCTCGCAAATTGCAAGACCCTTAACAAATGTGTTAGTCAAGGATGTGCCTTTCCTTTTTGATGAAAATTGTTTATTCGCATTTAATCAATTAAACATGGCACTAACATCAACCCCAATATTAACGCCATGTAAATGGACATTCCCATTTGAGGTCACGTGCGATGCGAGCAACCAGGCTATAGGTTGCGTATTGGGTCAAGGAAGAGACAAAAGGTTATATATGATATACTATGCAAGTAATATCCTTACAGGACGCCAACTTAATTACACCACCATAGAAAAGGAATTACTCGCAGTGGTGTATGCATGTAATAAGTTTCAATTGTACCTCTTAGGGTCTAAAGTGATTGTATTCACCGACCATGCTGCTTTAAAATATCTTTTTGACAAAAAGGATGCGAAACTGAGAATTATTCGATGGGTGCTACGATTGAAAGAGTTTGATATAGAAATACGAGATAAGGGAGGAGTAGAGAATGTAGTTGCAGACCATTTATCACGTCTGGAAGAAGGGGATTTGAGCAAAGTGGATATTAATAAGAACTTCCCTAATGAAACCCTGATATTACTTAACAACTTGAAGACACCATGTTTTGTTGATATTGCAAATTATGTTACCTGTGGTAAAATTCCCCGATATATCATATCAATAGTGAAAATAGTTCTTGCATGAATGCACCTGATATTTATAGGATGAACCAATCTTGTATTGAACATGTGCTGATGGTCTAGTAAGACGATGTCTTCCAGATGAAGAAATGTTGGATATATTAACACAGTGTCATAAATCTCAATACACTAGCTACTATGGAGCAAACAAAATGGCAGTTCGAGTACTCAAGTATTGATTTTATTGGCCAAATTTGTTTAAAGACTCTCAAGTTTTCATGGCATAGTGAGATAGCTGTTAACAAGTAGGCAATATCTCCAAAAAGATGAGATACCTTTATCCAACATTTAGAAGTTGAAGTCTTTGATGTATGGGGCATCAACTTTATAAGGCCTTTTCCATCTTTCATGGGGAACACGTACATTCTAGTGGGGGTGGATTATGTATCTCACTGGGCCAAAGCCATGGCATCTCCAACTAATGGTGGGAAAGTTATCTAGAAGTTTATCAAAAGGTTATTTAACCAATTTGGAGTGCCAAGAACTATAATAAGTGATGGAAGAGCATATTTTTGCAATAGATATTTTGATGCCCTCTTAAAAAGATACAGAGTCCACCATCGAGTTGCTACTCCTTATCACCCGCAAACGAGTGGATAAGTGGAAGTCGTTAACCGAGAGCTAAAACAAATTCTAGAAAAGACGGTGAATAGCTTTAGAAAGGACTGGGCATTAAGGTTAGATGACACTTTATGGGTTTATAGGACTTCGTTTAAAACACCTATCAGAATGACTCCCTTTAGACTTGTCTATGGTAAGGATTGTCATTTGCCTGTGGAACTAGAGCATTGAGCATATTGGGCAATGAGAGCTTTAAACTTAGATAGGAAGTGAGTGAAAAAGACTATTGCAATTAAATGAAATCGAAGTGTTTCATTCTACTGCATACAAAAATGCTAAACTTTGCAAGCAGAAGTTGAAGAGATGGCATAACTTTCATATTAAGCAGAAGGAATTCAAGGTAGCATATGTAGTTTTACCATACAATTCGAGGTTTAGACTATTTCCAGGAAAGTTGAAATTGCATTGTAGTAGACCTTTTACTATCACCCAAGTTTTTGATCATGGAACCCTAGAATTGTAAAACATAAACAAAGAAATTTAATCGATATCACAGCAAACCGTATTATGATGGAGTGATTTTGAAGGAAAAAGAAGTAATCTCTTTCCTTTCGAAAATTTAAACATGCCTATAAGGACACAAGGTCAAGCTAATGACCATAACTTAGCACGTTTTATAGTTAGATTTAAATTTTTATGTAGTTAGATTTATTTTAAATTCCATAAAAAAAAGTCTTAATGATTTGGATTGGGTTGGCTTACTAATTCTCTTCCTCTTTGTTAGTCAATTATAAGATAGGAAAACAATCTCGATGTGAAGATGAGATCCCACCTCCAGCACCATCACCACCTCAATCACCATTATGATTCTATACTCTAACCCTTTTCTTTTATTTTATTTTCAATTGTTCTCATGTTTCTCTTGTTTCATAATTCTTGCTCCCACCTTATGTATTTTTTGTTTGTTCTTCCCACATTGAGGACAATGTGTTGTCCAAGTGTAGGGAGGGTTGTGTGCATTATATGTTTTTGATTGAATGTGAATTTTGCTATATGTTAGTTTTATTTAGGATTGTATGGTGTGATTTGTGTGAATGTGTCAATGGCTAGGACTTAACGGAATCGATTTAGCTTTGAATATAGTCTATTAGGTAGAAAAGATTTATTAGCTTGTGAAATTAGTGTTCTAGGTTGTTTTGGTTAAATATGCATGTTAATTAGGATATGATGTTAGTTCGTTCACTTTATAAATTTACCACATTCATTTATAATTTTAGGTCAATTGAATACGTAGCATTGTTAATACCGTTCATGAGAATGATTAGCTATGGAAATGAGGTAGGCAATAAAAAAAGTATGTGTTTTGTTTAATAAATAACTATTTCGCTGGCCCTTTTTGAAATAATTGGGTTATGAATAGAGCTAGTAGCAAGTTTAGAATGTGATGTAGTAGAGTAACTGAGGGACATTTATCATAAATGTTTGTCAAAAATAGTGTGTTGGTTAATAAATCCTACCGATCTTATTAAATAGCTCGAATTTTTATGAAAAGTTACTTAAGGATAGTTAGAATTTTGATTGAACAAATAATTATCAATGTCTGTATGTAAGTGATAGGAGTGAATGACTTTGATGTTAAGTTCTTGATTATTATGTATGCTTGGTCTGAAGTACTTAAACACAAATTTCAAAAGTTAATAAGTTAGAACAACTTAAGGGATCACGTTTATAGTTAAATTTGTTTCATGAAGTTTAATTTCATTGACCCATTATTACATATGTGTGTGTTTTGTTGTTAATTATGTTTGTTGTGTGTGTGTGTGTGTGTGTGTGTGTTTTTACTTGTTTTGTCTTTTCTTAAGGATAAACAAAAGTTGTGGGGATGTTGATAGAGGTAGGTTACACAACGTTTTAGTAGGTTGTTTAGTATGTATTTAGTTGTTAAATTGAATAATTAGTGCATACTTAGGTTAGGATTATGTTATTTAGTTAGGCATTTGTGTTTTCAGTGTTTCATGGGTTAGAGCATGCCATTGAGCTTAAAATTTATGTATTTGAGGTGCCAAGGCCTAAATGGGTCACGATCGTGAAAGAAGCATGGAGGCTCTGCCACGATCGTGGCCCCTTCTGCCACATTCGTGATAGAGAACAAAAATCTTGGACCACAATCGTGGCCTGCACGATAGACATTGCGGACAACCTCCCGAATGTGACTTATCGAGGGACATTTGGGACTTTTTAGATTGGGGAAAACCCCCAAAGTTTACCAAAAATGGAACATACTATATAAAGAGAGAGAGAGAAACCCTAAAGGGAGCTCCAACCTTTGCCACTTTAAGAAAGATCCAAAGAGAGTGTAAGACTAAGAGAGAAGGAGGAGAATGGAAGAAAGAGAAGAAGGGGTTGCATTGTTGCCATCTTCTCGATGCATTCCGACCCTTCCAAGTGACATTTCATTTAATCTTATTATTCTTTCTTTTGATTGTATAAGATGGATTTGATAGTGATGGATTTGGGTTTGATGATGATGTTTTAAACATTTTTAGGGATTTGTTCTTGAATCAATATTAATATGATTTCATTAGATGTTGATACATTGGGTGTTATGATTATTTGTTATATTTGCATACTTCGGTAACAAATCGAGAGAGTGAACCAATAACAAAATGATTATATTGGATAATAAGAGTTAAACAATCTAATAGATTATGCACATAATCAAATCGGGAATTTAGATGAAGACAGATCTCGTGTGAGGACCCAGTTGTCTATTAGAGGGCTTAAGATTGGAATTGTGGGGTTTTTGTTAATTGAGAGATTGTAAATTCCATAATTCAATTAGGGTTTATAATTTAGGGTTTAATGATTATAACTCGAGAGAGAGTAATCCACCCTTTGAAAGTCTCGGACTAATACCTTGTTGACTTAAAAGTAATCATGTTAGCATTTGATGATAGGAAAAATCTCCCTTCTCAAAATCATCTAATCTTGCTTGTGTGGTTTCCATTATTAATTTGTTAGTGCTAAATTTGATTATGTTATTTTTACAATTTTATTCCAATCAATCATCTTCAAGTGTTTACTTTTTTGTGTAGTTTTTAATTTCATTTTAATAATTCCTTAGGCCTTAGATAACTTAGAATTAGATTAGTTCAACAACTCCTGGAGGGATTGACACCTCACATACTAAACCCACAACTTGTGCGCTTGCAATATTTTGAGGGCTTAAAATAGATTAACACTTTCCTTAACAACCCTAGTCTAGGATAACAATAAGTGTTGATCTTTTATTTAATGTAATTATATTGATTGATTTATTGCGATTCACTTAGGTGTTTTAGTATAATTCTAATATATCTGAAATATTAGTGCATGATTTGATTTGATATAATTGAGATTGAGAAATCCTCTTGTATGAACAAATTTACCATAATTGAAAGGAGATGCATTCAAACCTAGAGATAGGTTGACATAAATCCTAACGATTAGGGTCAAACCTAATAATGAAATTTATAAATCATAATGCAATCCTAAGGGTTTTAACTAAAAAGATTTTCGTTAATCAACTAATGAATTAGTTGTTAGTTGTCTCAAGAGAGTTATAAACATAAGATAGGAATTTCCACGATCTAATAATCAATGATATATTCACATAATAAAAGGTTAATTATTTAATTATTTTTATGGGGATGCATCACCTAGACACTATTATTTGGTAATGATTTCTCTAAGAATTCCCTTTGTCTTGCATTTAATATTGTTTCCAATATTAGTTTAATTAGCTTTATTTTTAATTAAAAACCAAATTTGATTCTTAGGTTATATAATATAAAAAGGGTAATTAGTAGTACTTACTATCTTCGTGGGATCAACCCGTACTTACTTGTGCTAGCTACAACTATATCGTGCATTTGTAGTATTTTAATTATTGGTATGGAAATAACCAATCAATGGACCTAATGTTTGAAAATATAGGAGAAGCTAAATATTTTCCTATCATTTATAAGACTATCCGTAAAGCAAAAAAAGTGACCAAATTTATTTATAATTGTGTATGTGTCCTAAATTTGATAAGGAAGGATTCACCAATAGTAGGAATTTGTGTTGTAACATCCCGTTACCCATGTTAGGGCTAGAATTGTGAATTCTGAAATTTTGTGAGAAATTAGGAAAATGCATTTCATGCATTATTAACTGTGACATGCACATCTTTGCACATTTATATGATTGCACATGCATTCATGACATTTTCCGGGTACAATTGAGTTGTTAATTATGATTAAAGTGTGTTATGACAAATTTGGAATTTTTAGTGAATTTTGTGAATTTTATGAAAATATTGATTTATGGGCCAATTATATAGTGACATGTGGCAAAACATAATTGGGACAAGTGGCTATACTAGGCTG
>JANITX010000003.1:32802388-32812548 GCA_027564395.1 Erythroxylum ulei | reverse complement strand
TTAGATTGCCATGTGTATATCGGATTTGTTTACTCCAACATACCATCATCATAAGGTATGTACTTGAATGTCCTTCGAGTATTCGGGTATTTGCCTTATGGTAGTGGGATGTTGCATGTGTCATCTTACTATAATAAGGTTTATGACTAATTTCTTGTTACTTTAGTGTTTTTTTATGAAGAAGTTGAAGAAAATGTTTACAAGTGATAAAATGGGTTGTATTATAGTATGCTAAGTCTAATGCCAGAGGTGAGGTTTCTAAAATTATACTTAAGGATCGTGAATTTTGGTTCCAATTCCAGTTTCAATTTACAATTTAATTTTATGAGCCTTTAGTGAGAGAACTTCGTTTAGTTGATAATGATGATAAGGTAATAATGAGCTATTTTTATAATTTTATAAAGAGGGCGAATGAACCAATCAAGGGTAATTTTAAAAAATAGGACTTCATTGTACACACTTTATCTTATAGTGATCAATGAGAGATGAGAAAACAACTTTATTCCTTGTGACTTGTAAATGGAACTTTTTTAATCCTAGTGTCTAATTTAGACCAAATTTTACAAAAAAAAGTTAAATTTAATAGGTGAATGCTATTAACTATAACAACAATTGTTGCTCATGTAAGATCTCTTAAGCTCACAAATGGAGGTTTATAAGGATGCTTCTAGTGAATTTAGGATGCCTATTATTATTTATTAAAGACACAACTTAAAGTTTTGGGAAACGTATGTTATTAACATTATTAATTTTAATAATTTTTAATTTTTTAATTTGATTTGTCTACTATGACTCTTAATAGAACAAGTAGTTCTGTAAATCCAGTTTGCTCGACCATATCGATCTTTTAACGAATTGGTTTATGAGAAACTAAGCTTGATAGATGAGAGTGACTTGGAAGATAATCTTAGATGGAAAAGTACTGACATGTTCTTTGATGCAATGAATTTTAATGATGGTGATGATAATGATAATCTTAAAGATAATGATTTTGTACTAATTGAGAATTAAGGTCAATTCAATTTAAGCAGATATTCGATTGAATGAAGTTTCAAGTTTTCATTTCTTCTCTTCTTTTAATTTCACTTATATTTGATGTGTATATTATGAAATATATATATATTAATGTAAATGTTTTTGTTTGAAGTTTAACTTTTAGTTGGTTATTCCTCCACGCGAACGCTTGTTGTAAATTGTAATACTTAGAGCATCATAGATCTTTATTATTCTTTTTATTTAATTTTTTGATGTAATTATTATTTATTATATGATTAAATTGTAACATTTTAAGTACTTTGTGCTATCTTTAAATTTATATTTATATAATGATTAAATGATATTTTTATATTAATTGTAGTTATTTTTAATATGTGAAAGTAATATTAATAAAAATAAATAGATTATTGTTATTCCAAATTTCCATTATTATAATTTTTAAAGACATGATTGATGTAAAATTATAAAGGGTTAATTACAAAAAAAAAAATCTTATAGTTTTTCAAAATTTCAATTATAGCTTAAACTTTAGAAAGTGGCAATTAAATATCCGAACTTTCAATTTTTCTCAAATATAGACTGAACGTTAATGTCTCCGTCAATGAAGCTCAAATTTAAGCCAAATCAAACATGTTCAATGAAATGTAAGAAACCTTCGAATATTGTTAAAGGATGTTTCTCCACACCACCTATGGAACCTCTTAAGGAACCTCCTCCTTTTTCAATAACTTCCTTGTTATTCTTCCCTTTATTTACACTCTCACTCTCTAATTTATAGTCAATAACAACAAAATGCCTCATCTTTCTCTTATTCTTCTTCTTCTCTTGTTAAACTTAAATTTCCACATTATCACTAGCCAACGAAAACCCACATTGACAAACATAACCATACCTACTTAGAGAATGAGATAAATCATACATTAAACACCCTGATGGTTTCCTTGCTAAGTACCCACGTGGTAGCATTCCCTCTTCAATTTCCTGAAAAGTTGAACTCTCATTAGAAACCCTCCTTCACTTCTCAAATCCACTGTCTCCACCCTCACTGTCACCACGGATTAAGAACTTTTTAGAAAGAGAAAATAAGTTAGTAAGAGAAAAGAAAATGAAAAATTTTCAAGCAAAAGAAAATTGGAATTGCATTTGATCTGAGTGAGTGAAAAAGGACTTTAACTATATAATCAAAATCACCCTCAGAGAGATAAAAATAAGTTAATTCACAGTTTTAGATGAGTGGTAGAAAAGGAGAGAGGGTAGGTAAAGTTTTTTGTTGTTTAATTTTATAGGTTAAGTTTTTTGTTGTTTAATTTAATTTAAATCTAATGTGAATTTAGTATTATCTATAGGATCATACATTTAACACCGTTAATACAAATAATAATATCAGGCTATATTTAAGAAAAATTAAAAATTCAAATATTTAATTATTATTTTTTAAAGTTTACACTATAATTATAAAATTATGTAAAGTTTAAGATTTTTTAATAATTAATATACATATAAATTAAATAGTATAATATATTGAAGGTCTATTTTATATACTGTAAAAAAATCTACTTCCCCCAGCCACCACTTTTATGTTGTAGTTAATTAGTTATTAGTCTTTAGTTCACCTGTCTACTATATATATATATATATCTACTTCCCCCAGCCACCACTTTTATGTTGTAGTTATTAGTCTTTAGTTCACTTGTCCACTACTTTCTTCATTTGTCTACCCATAGACAAAACATAAGCACAACATATCTCCAAAACCTACTCTGTGTTTCCCCGTCTCAAGTTCTCTCCCTAACACAACAATCATGCCATTCTATCTTCTCCTCATTTTACTCTCTTTAACATTTTCAGATACCTGTAACTCTACGCAGGACTCTCTAAAACTCCCATTGCTCCACAGAACCCCACTTCCTACCCCATTCCAAGTCCTCTCCTCCGACCATTACCGCCTGCATCATCACCACCGCCACTACCGCGCCTCCGTCAAATCCCCCATAATCTCCGGCGCATCCTCCGGCTCCGGTCAGTACTTCGTCTCTCTCCGCCTGGGTTCACCACCCCAGCCATTACTCTTAGTGGCTGACACTGGCAGCGACCTTATCTGGGTCAAGTGCTCCGCCTGCAAAAACTGCTCTGACCACCCTCCATCATCTTCCTTCCTAGCTCGCCATTCCTCCTCATTCTCACCAACCCACTGCTTCAACAACATCTGCCGACTCGTCCCACACCCCGACCCTAACCCCTGTAACAAGACTCGCTTGCACAGTCCCTGTCGTTACGAGCACTCCTACTCCGATGGGTCGGTCACGAGCGGGTTCTTTTCCAGAGAGACCACGACGTTGAACACCAGCTCTGGGAAAGAGACCAAGCTGAAGAATCTCGCATTTGGGTGCGGGTTTCACGAGTCGGGTCCGAGCGTTACGGGTCCGAGTTTCAATGGGGCTCAAGGTGTAATGGGTCTGGGTCGTGGACCCATATCTATTTCTTCTCAACTCAGTCGTCGCTTTGGCAACAAGTTCTCTTACTGTCTCATGGACTACACCCTCTCTCCACCTCCTACGAGTTTTCTCATAATCGGTGGTTCCCAGAACGACTTCGTACCCCAAGCAAAGGAAATGAGCTTCACGCCGATACTTGCCAACCCGCTCTCGCCTACATTCTACTACATTGGGATCACGTCCGTGTTCGTTAACGGCGTTAAATTACGTATCGACCCTTCCGTCTGGACAATCGATGAGATGGGTAACGGTGGCACGGTGATGGACTCAGGAACGACGTTAACCTTCATAAAGGAGCCGGCGTACCGTGAGATTCTCACAGCGTTTAAACGGCGACTGAAGTTACCGAGTCCAGTTGAGCCAACTCCGGGTTTCGATCTTTGTGTCAACGTGTCAGGGATTCCGAATGCTAGGTTGCCTAGGATGCGTTTCGAGCTCGTCGGCGGTGCGGTGTTGTCGCCGCCGCAGAGGAATTTGTTTATACAGACAAGCGAGCGGGTCAAGTGCTTGGCGGTTCAACCTGTCGAGCCAGGAACTGGGTTTTCAGTTATAGGGAATCTGATGCAACAAGGATATTTGTTGGAGTTCGATAGAGACAGATCGCGTCTCGGTTTTTCACGTCGTGGTTGTGCTCTGCCTGCGCATTAAGCGCGTCGTTTCGTTTTTTTTTAATTAATAATTTTTTATTGGACATTGACATTTGTGGGATTTTACTGCACATTTGATATATATATATATATATATATATATGATCATTGTCATTTTGGTTTTAAGCGGAATATGATAAACAAAAAGAAAAAGAAAAGGAACACAGTAATTTGGAGTTGAAGTTAATTAATTAGCATATTTCTAATTCAATAAAAAGGTTTGTATACATTGTTGTTTTTTATTTGTCATAGGGCAATTGCATAAAAAAAAAGGATAATAATTGAATAGAGCATATGAAAACAAAAGAAAAAAGATGGGTCATAGGATCTTAGGTTAAAAACAAAAAGATGTTAAATAAAGATTTAATGGTTGGGTTGGGTAACGTCGTCCTATCCTATCCTATCCAGTCAAACCAACCTTACTGGATGAAAGATACCCTACGAGTATGCCAGTGTCGCGTGGACCATGCAGCCCATTACATGATTTTCGTAAAATGAAATTTTCTGTCTCATACTTACCCGCTTATTTGTTTTAATATTGTGTTTGCTAAATGCTAATAGACTAGAGCACCAATGACATTTGTCAATCAACAACTAAATGTTTTGTCAAAAAAAAAAAACTAAATGTTAACTTCAGATTAATCCATACTAGTGTTCATAATAAATTAATTGTAATTTAAAACACTAAACTTGATGATCTTAAATTCAGGAGCTGTTTATATGGTTGTGTAATTGAGTGTTCCAGTTCCAGGGGTCTCTACTCTGTCACAGACAGAGAGAGAGAGAGACGAGAAGAAATGGGAGAATCATGTGATGTGATGAAGAGTTCTAGACAGCTGGCTCTGCACTCATATGAATGAATATGACCCTTCCTTTACACCTACATACAGTGGAGAACGGGCCCACTGAGATACCAATCTAAATCACTCACATTTAAGTTTACAATTACACCCACTTTTGTCATCACAACCATTGTTTTTTTCAAAAGAAAAAATTGACTGGAGAAATCTCCACAATATGTTTGAGTCAGTCATCTTCACTTTGGGATCCTATCTTCTTGTACTAATCAATTTTCGTCTTCATCACGCTCTCAAACAACTCTACTTTTGATTATTGCATTTCACGTTCTTTCAACCGTATGTATGGATATTCTTGTGATTTGATTTTGCAGTTGACATTATAGAACTCCAGTTTTACAAACTTGCTTTGACAGACATTAGTCAAATTGAAAACGCAGGCCCAGTGACTATTCTTGATTATGAGCCTTTAGACGATGGGCTGCTTAGTAGTTCAGACTTGCTTACTACCTGGGCTTAGTTGTTCTCCAAATTCTACCAATTGTTTAATCATTTAAGGTTTATCCAAATTGGCCCTACCTACTTAATTCATCGTCAAAATAAGACGTAAGCTTCTCCTGTCCGTATATGTTCTTCCAAATTCTCTCTAAAAAACGTGACAGCCAATGGGCCATCCATCCTGTCAACGCTCCAACTTTTTTATTTTTCTTCCTAAACATCATTTTATTATTCAACTCAATAATAAGGAAAACCCCAATTCATATATGTCAAATTTGTCTGGCTCATCTCATGCTAGCTTAAAGAATCTTTTTTTCCCCACGTTCAGAATTAGATGCTTCATTACTTGGACTCCAGGGTATCCGAAAGCAATCCTAATTGCATTCCCATGCACTTCCCTCTGTTCTGATCAAAATTTTCCCAGCAGCAAATTAAGAGTGATCACAAAGTACTTGAAGCATTTCATCTACCCCTTGTTGAGGTTTCTTTTTTTTTTTTTTTTCGTCAAATGATTTTCTTAATGTAGCGTCAACAACTAAGCATCATATTAACACATAACAACGATTTCCTATTTTCTAAAATAGGTAATTAACAAGGTCCATTATTTGTAACTTAGCTTTTCTATTGCTTTAAGCTTCTTGGGTTTCAGATCATGTGATTCATCGACGTTCAGGTCTTGTGGGAAATCACCTTTCGGCTTAGCGACAGATGACAATCAAGACGATTTTCTTTTCTTGTAGTGGAAAGAACGTGTAGAGGTGGAGGGTATAATTGGAGTCAGAATTCCACTGTCCCACACATACTGGAAATATGGCTGCAATTCTTTGACTCTACCAAGAGACGTATCTCAGAAGAGACATCCCAAAACACTTGTTTATGCATATTCCAAGCAAATTCACCTAAAATTTTAAACAGGATTACTAATCGAATGAAAATATACATCGAAACTTATTAAAATTAGTTAATCACTTAATTTTAAATAATTTACCTAGATTATATTATTAGGGAAACACATCCACACCGCAAGACATCTCAAGCCCATTCATGCAATAAAGCCCATGTTCATAAATACAAATGTACACAGTCAGATAAGATAAAGCAAGATTAAGTTTAAATGGATTTGATGTAATCAAAATCCTCTGTATATAGGATTAGGCAGAATCATTTTTGAATACTCAAGTATATTTGTTGTACGTGTATATAAACCGATACATTATACATGAATAGATGATTCATTCTCTCATTCAATTTTATTCTCTTTAGGTCAGATGTTCCTGCTCATTGGAGTGTGGCATACCTTCGATGGCATTCAATCTGTGCTTGCAGGTTTTTGGAATATTTTCCTAACTTCAAAATCCACCTATAACAATGTCTTCTCTAGTTCTCATTTTCTTAGAAAGATTCATGAGGCAGGTGTAGAATGATACTCGGCAGAAATTTAATTCTGGTTAACAAAGTTTCTGTTGAAAACATCAGGCACCCTTAGAGTATGTGGACGGCAGAAGATTGGAGCTATTGTTAATCTGAGTGCCTTCTATCTTATGGGCATTCCTTGTTCTGTATTATTAGCTTTTATCTACCATCTCAGAGGAAAGGTACATCCAAAACTAATCTTGTTGTAATCTTCTTGCAGACAGATTCAATTGTCTAAATGCTCCACAGGGACTCTGGATAGGAATGATGGTGGCAATGTTAGTCCAAGCAGTAGCATTTTCCATGGTAACTATACGCATCCACTGGGACCAGGAAGTAAGTGTCTCCCTCCTTTCATACCACAATCTAATCTTTTGTCTTTATGTCTTAAATCTAACCTGGAAAGTAAATATCATTTTGTGTCTTCTTGTCTTTCAGGCAGTGAAAGCTAGAGAGAGAGTGCACAAAGCCATGATTTCTGTGGATCCCAGATCATAGAAAACGGTCAAAAGCAGTTCGGAATTTCTAATCAGTTCTTTATCCTGGAGGTTTCACAGTTTCTGGAACGGCCAATGTAAAACAACGTAAATCCATGCCTGAAATTGTTATTTACAGAATCAAAAGAAGCTGTATAAACCATTATATAGATTTATCATATACTGAAGTGGAAGAACTTTATAAACCATTGGAAGCATATACTGAAGTGGAAGAACTTTATTGTCTACTTATGCCATCAACTGTCATGGTTAGTCCATCCAATTGATATGATTGACTGTTCGATATCTTTTTCTTTTTCATTATCTGTTAATAATAAGGATTAGGAAAGAAAAATATTTTAAAAAGATTTCCACTCTTTTTTTTTTCTTTTGCTTATAATTATTATAAAACATACCATTCAAGTTCCTTTCAAAATCTCTTTATTTTATGTTTGTTAGATTTTGAATTAATTATAATTTTATTTTATAATACGATGTAGTTTAAAGAAAAATGGTATAATAACTTTATTTGTAAGTAATATATATATAAATATATAAGTATTGTATGAAGTTAACGTGTAAAAATTATATTAACAAATATATTTTTAATACGAAGGATAATCCTATTGATTAATATATAATTAGACATACGTACGCATAGCCACTAGCAAAAGACCAACAATTAAAAATGTAAAAGTACAAGCAATTTGAGCTATAATACAGTTTAATCAAAGCATCCATTATAAATGATATTTAATTGTTGGTGACTATCTATACGGAAACCAAATAATTATACCGTCACTAATATAACGATAATAAACACTACACTAAAAATTAATTAAAATATTATTATATATCTTTTTGAATCATCATTATTATTTTATAAAAGTTTCATCTTCCCTCTTTTTCAAATTTTATTATATAAATTATATAAAATCACTTCATTTTCAATTTTTTATATAAAAGTAACTTAGACTGGATGTAGACTCAACCAGAATTCAAGCTATTTAAAATCGATTGAGTTTTGGGCCGAATTCAAACCCAAAAACACCATATCAGAATCCGATCCAATTCATTATCAAATCGACTTGTATATGCTACATAGCTCTTGTTTTATAAAATAACTAGTTCTCAACCCCATCCTTTGCACGGGTTGTTACAAAGTAATTAATGAATTTTAATTATGTAATAAGGAAGACGAATAAATCTGTTGCAAAGAAGGAATAATTGGAGATAATATATCTACATATTGCATGTCATAAAAAAAGATTATAATAAAATAGGAATCTTACAAACAAAGTGAGTCCCAAAACATGAGAGCCATATTTATACAAGTACAAAAGATAGATAAATAGTTTACTATTCAAGTACAAAATACTTGCGGGCTCCAAAACAAATAGATAGTTTACTAAACAAAAAGTAGCTGACAAAAAATTGGTCATTCTTGAACATTTCATAATTAAGTTAACTTTTCTCATTTGATTTTGGTTATCAACTTAGTTGAAGACATTTGCGATGATATTAAATCACATAAAGGCATATCATCCTCAGAAGTTTCTGATATTGGTCTCTTCATTTTGGAAATCTGAGATGTGATTTGAGCTGAGGAAGTAATGTCTATTTCAATATCAAAAATTGCAGCTCTATCATCCTGTGATTAAATAAACTCAATAAGTGGAATACACAATAGATGAATATATTGAAAAAAATAGATGTACATACTTTGTTATCAACTGCAGATAGAGAAATACATCCATCAAGAATGTTTTCCGAAAAGTAGCTGAGTGATTCAATTTGATTTGAAGCCTGTAGAATGAAAAGTATCTTATAAGAGAAGCAGATATGTTAGCACTTTCTGTAGGTTACTATGTTATTGTTTTTTCTATAAACAAGAAATTGAACTTTGAAAAGCAAAAGATTGTCTTACAATTTCATATGCAGAAATTGGTTGTGGTGCTTTTGATTGAATAGAATCCTAGCATAAATTTAAATGAATAAGAATAATCATTCATGTGTGATCGATATTATACATAATATTAATGGCATGTACATACTTGTTTGTTCACAGTAGGTAATGATGACAGAGGTGTAATATCAATAGGAATGTTACTTAGTGATTCATCCAGATTTGATTCCTGCAAAGCAAAACTCAATAATTGATTACTGAATGCCTATTTAGATTTAATTAATTTAATAATGAATGGTTTTACAATGAGATAATATATATCTTAATTTTTAATATAATGTCATAGAAAAGAAGAAAAATTAGATAATTGAACTTGGTAGGAAATTAATCATATAGTTTGCTAAGTATTAATTGTACCCAAGGCTCCAACAGAAGTGATTTGGTACAATAATGCGATTATAAAAATAAAGAATACCAAAATTTTTGTTGATAGAATAGAAAAAAGTTTGGAATGTGTAAAATTAATATTATTACTCACAGTTTTGTTAGGATTTATCCAGACCAATGGTCCTATTGAAAGATCAGTAGCAGAATCACTCAGATAACATTCCTGAAAAAATATTGAATTTTATGAAATCAATATTGCTACAATATATGCATATCTGTGTATATCAATGAAGTTTCATTTAATGATGAATAGTTGCTATTTTTGTTTGTAGTGGGAAGTAGAGTAATACCCGAGACTGGGGTAGAGAATCCATGTATTTATTGATCAATTCTCCATTACAACTTACTTTCTTGATAGTGAAACTTGAAGATTTGTTGATTTTATTAAATTCAGTGACTTGTACCTTGAAAAGATAAGTTTTCTTAACCAAGCATTCTAACTCATCAAGAAACCCATCTTCATCTCCTTCCTAATTAACAAATTA
>JANITX010000003.1:32789365-32802288 GCA_027564395.1 Erythroxylum ulei | reverse complement strand
TGTTGTACGTGTATATAAACTGATACATTATACATGAATAGACAATTCATTCTCTCATTCAATTTTATTCTCTTTATATATAATTTGTAAACTATAACATATATTCAGTAGTTTTATCAAATAAGAATTCAAAAATAATGACTATAAGTTCCATGTTATAAAAAAAAAAATTTATATATTTTATGATTTAGACTAGCATGCTTAGAAGTTGGGTCCAAGTCTGAGCCGAAGCTTGAGATTCTTGTTTGTCCTTTATGCATATGTTCTTGGTTAAAAAGCCATGACTATAGGGTCCTTTTATGCCGTCCAAAACTTGTTGACTATGCGGATTATGGGTCCGTCCTGTTCTGCTTTCTGAAAGACGCACACTTGTTCCTTACTTACACTAGTGATTTCTCAGACTGTAGGTCCAATCCTTGGTTCACTTTTTAGGCTTGTTTTGATTTGAGATTTTATGTGTAAGTTGGTGGATTGATCGGGGGCTAGCTAAATGTTTTTGGTTCATGTCCCCATAAAGCTCTAATATTAATATAGCATGGCTTTAAAGACTGTTAGGCTCTATTTAAAAGTTAAAACAATGGTATATTCGAAAGCTGAAACTGGAGCAGCCAATCAGGCTTTAAGTCATTTCATTGTGTTTCCTGTACCCATTGCTCTAAATTATGCTTTTCAGTTGTGTATATACAATTGTACCGACAAATACTTACATGCATCTGTACTTACGTCTTTCAATAGGTTTCTCAAAGGTTTTCTGGTCATAAAAAGGGTTATGTATACATACCCACCGGTTATGGTATGACCAGACGCTGCAACAGACTTTCGGCTGAAAAGGAAATTGCAGGCAATCATTTTTGTAATGGCCTTTAAGATTCAGAATACTCATCAAGTAAATGTAAAACTTGATACAAATTGATTAACTTTACAAGTTACATGAGAATGTTTTAGCTTTGAGTGAGAAAATGTTTCCTGTCTAACAGTACAGTTCTGTTATACTAAGTCTCTCAAGAGTTAGCAATTGCATGTAGTTGATACTCGTGCTTGAAACCTTGTCGGTCCACTGTTCTCCCCATGTGATTTAGATCCATAACTATTTCTGGTTAACTAAGAAAAAGAAAAATGACCTTCAAGGCCTCCAAACTTTTCGTGGAAACTCTTTGACTTGGTTCCCTTGTACAAGTTCTGCACAGGGAAGTGTGTCTTGACCATGAACTGAAAATGAAAGTGACACCAAGTTGAGATTGAGAACGGTAAGTAAAACAAGGAAGTATGTATATCCTAGACAGAATGGAGAGCTTTCATACGTATTTAAACTAGGACAAGGCCCCGAGGAGATAACTATGTTCTCTATTTTGACTCCATTAACTTGTAATTTTGTTTAGCAAACAATTTCTGCCCCAGTTCCTAGAGGCCGAGAACCCATTTCTTGGTTATGCCCTGGGGCTGGGGATCTACTTCATAAATTACGTATATTTTCTTTAGTATACATTGAAAATTTTTAATATATAAAAAAATCTTATCAATTCGTAAAATTTTCACGCTAAAATGTGAATTTTAATAGACGAGAGATAATTTTATCATCAAACCTGACTTCTGATACTAGATTATGGCTTGATGTTATGGTTCCACACGAAATCTTCCTCTATCCAAGAATGAAAATCTGATAAAAAATTACAGTAAATTTTCTATAAATTGATATTCAACAAATTAATAAATTATCATATGATGATTATTTATGGTCTCAATTTGATCTAATAAAGAAAATTAATTTCGGATTAATCATATTTATTTTAATTATTAAATTCTGGATAATTTTAGTATAATTAATTTATGACGGTTTTACAGTTCACAGTTCGGTTGTTTTACAAGGACCCAAAGCAGACCTTCCACGTTTGGATATTGGAGCTCAGGGGCTGAAACCTTTGCTACTGTAAACTGAAAAAAGCATGATCGGAGTCCTTTTAATCCTATACATTCATCTGAAGGGAAATGATATGCTCTCTGGGCTATTTAAACAGGTGACATACTAAATTATTCAGCAGGAACCTGGAACTTGGAACAAGTACGAGTCGCAAGAGCTTTAAAATTGTTCATCATATATATGGAGATAGATAGATAGACTAGGAGCTATGTACATTGATTCGATGCCCCCATGTTGAAATTACTTATTATAGCCACATTCCATTTGGTGGACCACAGGAACTTTGATCATTAATTATGGGCATGTGTAAGTACATAATGGCTTCCTAATGAGCATGATGATACTCATGTGATGTTTGATATACGACTGTTATTTGCAGTGGCCCACAGAAGTTGCTTTGATGTGCAGATGATTAGTGTCATGTGCATAACTGGATTTGGCTGCAGAAGGAATCTAATAAGAAAGTCCTGCCATATTTTAATGCGGAGGTAGGTGACCAAGATTCAGTTCATGTAAAGGTGGGGTTTTTGGGATTCCATTCTCAATTGATACAATTCTTTTCGTCATAACTAAAGGGAGACTTATTTAAGGACAATAAAACGTTAATCTGCTGGAAAGCACTATGGTAAGAAAAAAAAATTCCATAGGCGCCCTTGTACTCTTTCTCTTCTCCTATTTATTTTTTCCTTCTCGACAATGCCATCCCCTCTCCAGAGCATACTTGGATTATTGCCCGATTGCATATGTATGATGCATGTGGATTGGCGAAGTGGCTAAATACAAATGGTTTGCATAAATCACTTAACCAATTAAGTATATAAATAGTTTGTATAAATCACTTAATAAATAAGTGATAGGGTCAATACAGATAATTTCTATATAGGTCTCAACTCCTCACTTCCAATCCTCCGAATGTTTTGAGAAATTTCCTTCAAAGCTTAAGCTAAAGAATAAGTGATAGGGCCAATAAGATAATTTCCATAAGTCTCAACTCCTCACTTCCGATACTCCGAATGTTCTGAGAAATTTTCTTAAAAGCTTAAGCTAAAGAATAAATGATAGGGTCAATAAGATAATTTCTATAGGTCTCAACTCCTCACTTTCAATACTCCGAATGTTTTGAGAAATTTTCTTAAAAACTTAAGCTAAAGAGTGAGTGATAGGGTCAATAAGATAATTTCTTTAGTCTCAACTCCTCACTTCCAATACTCCGAATGTTTTGAGAAATTTTCTTAAAAGCTTAAGCTAAGGACCTCTTGACTGCAAGTACTTAGTTGCAACTGTTAAGCATCTTTCTTTTTATATTTATTATTATTTTCAACTTAGATTGATAAAAGGCTATTGATCTTATATCGAGTTTCTGCGCATGAAAATGATAATTTTCCTATCAATATTCAAAATTAGAGTTCTAAAGTGAAATATAAAATTAAATGCAATCTGAAGATAGTACAAAATGAAATAAACTTATCGTGGAACAACTATTTATAGTATCTTGTTAATGTGGTTTGATAAGTAATAATTAGATTATAACTTTAGTATGTTCTTAAGAGTGTCTTTTTTAATACTTTAGTGATTTTTATAAGATTTGATACTTAATTTGGCTTATATTATTTTCAAATCTTATTTGAACTCTCCAATGAAGAAGACTAAAATTAAGTTAGAGCAATTTTGACATGATTTTAGAGGCGAGATTTAGAATACAATATAGAGCATGAAATCATGTCAAGTACAACATACCGTATATGGGATGACTTGTATAAAGTTTGAGGGTTTGTATAGTAAAAGTAGGGGAACTACAGTATAATGTTAGTGGTCATTTTCGCAATTTCTAGATTTTTGAGAATGCAATTAGAGAGTCAAATTAAATCATCTTGAGATAGAAAGTAGTAATTTGGAGAGAAAGGAAGAGAATTCCATCAAGATTCAATTGAAGAACTTCAACATTTCAAGATCCACAAATTGGAGAGAAAGTAATATTTGTTGTTTTTAATCTTAACATAATTAAATTTGGGGTAGATCTAAATGAGATAATCCTAAACTTATTTGTTTAGGTTGATTCTTTGATTAAATGAAAGATCTAAGCATTCTTGTGAATTAAGCAAGATTTCTTCTTTTATGTGAATTGAAATTTGCTAGTATTTTGTTTCAATTTTAGGTTTTATATATAGAGATTGAGAAATTATATGTATGAATAGATTGTATATGAATAGTAAAAGTTGCATAAAATCTTAGAGATAGGATTACATAAATCTTTTGAGTTAGACTCAAATCTAATAAAGAAATTCATAAAACAAGTTAAAGCATTTTTAAGGGTCATATTTAAAAAAAACATTCAATCAGCTTAAGGGTATGATCTTTATTTCTTGAGAAAGAATTTTAAAATTTATCCCAATCCAAGAAATTAAGGTTAGTAATTGAATTAAAATAAAATTAAGCATAGAAGGGTTATAGGGGAATTCTACACCTAGATCTTGATTATTTGTTGATTGTTTCATTCTTGTTTATTGCTTTGGTTAGTTATTTTCTATTAGTAAATTTAATTAGTTAGTCACTTTTTTAAGTCAATCATTTGTTTTATTAGATTAAATGATAGAACGATATTTATTATTAGTTCTTGTAGTCTTCGTAGGAATGATACTCGTATTCACCATACTATATTATAAGAACAATAGGTGCATTACCCTAGTTAATATTTGATAATGTTCAGATTGTGAAAAATATAATCAAGTTTTTTGCATTATTACTAAGGATTAGAGTATTAGGAACAATTTATTTTTATTAATCTAATAAATGTTCTTTATTTATTTTATAATTTTTACTTAATCTTACTTTTGTTTACTAAACTTTAGGATTTAGGTACTTAAGTTTATGACTAGAAGTAGTCTTAGAGTATTACTTAATCTAAGACAACTAGAAGTTCAGAGTTTTCAGTTACCAAATATCACAGAAGTACATGAAGGATAATGTACTATAGGAGATTATAATAGACTATCACTTACGGGGCAGAGTCTAGCATTACAAAGCTAAAATTTGAGGAATTTTTTTAAAAATCAAGCTTAATATGAGTAAGATGGTTTAACAATTTATGTAACTTAGTGGCTTACTAGATTAGGATCCAAATGCACACATAAACAACTTTTTAGAGATTCATAATACCTTTAGCTTCGAAGGATGCTACTCGAATGAGTTTGATCCCTTTTGTCTTTAGGTACATAGTTAAATCATGGTTAAAATTATACCTTTCTAGATTAGTTACTACTTAGAATAATCTTGCAAAAAAGTGTTTAGTTACATATTTTCCTTTAACACCTATGACAAAACTCAAGGATGGCATCTTTTGTTTTCAATAATTAGAGGGTGAGACATTGTTTGAAACTTAGGAGAGATGGAAGGAATTATTGAGAAAGTGCTCACATTATGAACTTAATATAGGATTACAAATACAAATATTTCAAAGTGGATTGAGTTATCCATCTGAGCAGTTGATTGAGTTATCCATCCACATAGTTGATTGATGCATCTTTGGATGGGACTACAACTTTAAAACTCCTAAGAAATTACAAAATCTAATTGAAAATATAGCTATGAAAAATTACTAGTGAAGGGACTCAAAGACAAATGTGAAATCAGGTGATATTTATAATGTTAATATGGTGAAATCATTAGAGGCAAAGTTGGAAGCTTTGGACAAGAAGATTGATAATATAAGTTTGGCAGCTTAATGGAAACAAGTGATGATTTACTATATTTATGGATTTAGACACCTAATAACATGGGATAGCTGATATAGCAAGTTGATTTTATAACAAACCAACTTCAAAATAATCCTTACGTTATTATTTATACTTCAGGGTAAAAAATTATCCCAAAATTTCATAGAATAATCAAGGATAGCAAAGGCAAGGACCTCAACTAGATTTAGCAATAGTAGGAGCAACAAAAAAATCCAATTCCTGAGGAGCTCATGATAAAATTTATTAATGTATCTTAGGCTTACTTTTAAAATTTTGAAGCATCACTTTAAAATTAAAAAAATTTACATCTATAGCTTTATAAATCATATTGGATACCTTATTAAACTTATAAAGTAGAAGGTTATTTTACCTAGAAACACTAAGCCAAACTCGAGAAAGCAAGTAAAAGTATTAACTTTGAGGAGCAGAAAGGAGCTACAAGTTAAAAAAAATAGAAACAAAAAAGCATAAGAAGAAAGATAAAGAGAAAGAGGAGGAGCTAAAGAAGAAATTTATCAAAAAGGACAAACTGGTAACTATATACCTACACAAACTTGAGAAATATAGAAAGGAAGATTAATTTAGTAGAATTTTAAGAGCTTTCTAAAAAAATTATATATTAAAATTCTTTTTATTGAAACTATTATACGTATGCCAAAATATGTCAAGTTATTGAAAGATCTCCTTTTTAACAAGAAGAAACTCAAGGAGTTATTGGTGGTTACTTTAAGTTTGGAGAACTATGATATTTTATTAAACAAATTATCCTAGAAGATTAAAGATCCAAATAATTTTACTATTCCTCGTAATATTGTTAATTTGTCAATTGGAAGGGTATTAATAGACTTAGGTGATAGTGCTATCTTTATGCGATATAACATGTTTAAGAAATTAGGATTGGGTGAACCTAAGTCAATTAGGGTGAGCATTCAATTAACAGATAAGTTAATTAAATATCCTACGGGGATTAAAGAAGATGTTTTGTTTAAGATTAAAATTTTTTTATTTCCTATTAACTTTTGCGATTTTACATATGGAGGGTGATGTAGAGGTTTCTTTGATCTTAGGATGACCCTTCCTAACTACTACAAAAGTTATTATAGATGTACATAATGAGATATTAACCCTACGGAAATAGGATGAAAAAGTAAAAAACAAAATAATTTTTAAGGTATCTAAAGTCATGAGTCTTTCCTTTGATAAAGATAAAAGCTATTTCTATATATATGTGATTGATACTTAAATTTCTTATGTGATATGGGAAAATAATCACTTTATAATTGTAGGCCTGTATCATGTGAGGAGGAGAATAGGAGCTAGATAGCCCCATTATATTAGACTATGTAACATATTTAGAAGTTAATGAGCCTATTATTAGGAAGAAGAACTTTAAGGATATTAAAAGATGAAAGGAGACTAAAGATATCTATAATCTTTATGATCATGATGATGAGTTAAGTGCTTAAGAAGGAAATATAACTAACAATTTGTAAAAAAATAACTTATTTAGAGGTAAACAATGATTTGGTTGTTTTCACTTTAATTTGGTTGCTTTAAGAATCTCTAATAATAGAATTTAATATATTTTTACATGATGTTAGTATTTGTTACATAATTTTTAAGTAAAAATCAATTTTGAAATTCATTTATATAATTGGTTTTGAGGGGTTTTCACTATTGCATCATCATAATTTTACCAAAGATAAGATTTAATTGTTACAATCTATATAGATAATACGATATCAAATACATATCTATGTTTACCCTATATTATAGAATACCTCTATAATATGATATCTATGTTCATCACATGTAAACCCCTAAATGCTACTATAGAGCTTAGTGAACCAATAATTAAGGAGCCACTAACAACTAATTAAAGATTAATGATATCTTTTATTGTTAGGAAAGTATTAATTATCGTAATCTCTTTCTTTTCCTTTATCTTTAATTTTCATTGTTTTTGTATATTATGTAAATTGAATATAATAATCAACTCAAGTATGGGATAGAGGAAAAATTACCTATAGCCCATATTTGTTATGCTTATCAATTTTATTATTATTAGCTTAATAGTGAGTAATTATAGAAATAATTTTTACTTTGAAAGAACATTGATGATTCATTATAATTTTGATTGTTTTATAATTTTATTTGTTTAGCCAAATAATCATCGATCTTAATGATTAAGTTAATTTTAAATTACTTCACTAATTTTTAAAATACATAATTCATTTGCTCTATAATACCTTTTGCATAATTTGGATATTTAATTGAGTTATACTTAAATTATTTCTAAACATTCTTAGTATCCCATTGAAAAGAAGAAGAAAAGGTTGAAGTTAAATAGTAGTGCTGATATCTATTTGAAATGATGATCTAATTGAGTAATCAAGAGTATCCATGACAAGATATATACGTTTGTATCGAAAAGTTTGATGACTTTTCAAACAAGCCTTTAAATGCTCATGTTTAATTTAAAGTTAATGTTTTTTTTTTATTTCTATTGATAAAGGTTATAAAAATGATTTTTTATACATATGTTTACTTTAATATATTAGGTTGGATTTTGTACATTGAGTTAATGCTTGAAGCATTGTGGAGTTAAATTGAATAGATATATATTTGATGCAAATAACTATATACCTAGTAAATTGATGAACTTTACAATTGAGTGAATAATGAAGAGTCTTAATTGATTTGATTGATTTGTTAAGTTCTTTCTTGAAGTTGTCGCATATCTAAGTTAATAATGAAAAAAATTAATTTGCTTGAGAGCTAGAAAATACTTAAGTGTAGGAAAATTTGATAAGTGCTAACTATACTATATTTTTATCATGATTTTAAGAACGTTTCACTTATTTTTTTTGAAGGTTATTAAATTTTTTGATACTCTATTTGGCTTATATATTGCGTTTAGGCATTATTTTAACTTCTCAATAAAAAAGGAATGAATTCGAACAAATTAGGGTTAAGTTGGAGTAATTTTGGCATGACTTTAAAAGAAGGATTTGAAACATGATTTAGATCATGAAACATTTTCTAATTTGTATTTGGTTTTTGCCCTTAGTTTTAAACATTTACGTAAAGTCAACTAGTATTGGAATCTGTATTAGTAGTAATGTTTTCAACATTTAAGGGTTTTCTACATAATAAAGATAGTGTGGCAATGATTTTTATAAAATTTCTGGGTTTTTAAGAATAAAAAGTGGAATGTTGTTATGTGATAACATGTAATTAAAGAGTGAACTAGAAAATTTTAAGATAAAAAGGAGCAACTTTAAAGACAAAGGAAGAGATTTCCACAAAGATTTAATTGAAGAACTTCAAGATTTTAAGACCATGAGAATGAATTCTTATATTTTGTATTCTTTCTTGATTTTTATTGGTTTTCTCTATCTTAACACAAACAAAATTGTTGTATATCTAAATCAGATGAACCCTAAAGCTTTTTGTTTGAATTAATTCTTTGATTCAATGAAAGACTAAGGTTTTCTTATGATTTATCATAATTAATTCTTGTATTTGAATTGAAATTTGTTAGCATTTTTATTTAGTTTCAAATTTCATATATAAAGAATGAGAATCATAAGTGTAAATAAATCACGACATGAATAATAAGAATTACCTAAAATCCTATATATATAATTACATAAATCTTTTAGGTTAGAGTCAAATCTAATAAAGAAGTTCATAGAATAACTAATACATTCTTAAGGGTTTTTATTAGAAAGGGATCTCGAATAATCAACTTAAAGATATGAACTATATTTTATGAGAAAGAGTATAGTCTATTCCAAAAAATTAGTGATAATAATTGAATCATGACAATTTTAAGTATACAATGATTCTAAAAGTATTTTACACCTAGGTAATAAAAAAGTTATTATTAATATTTATATTCTTTATGAGAATGATACTTATATTTTTAGATAATATTATATAAGAACGATATGTTCACTTGTCTAATTTTAGCATTATATTTTGATCATGTTGTGTCTAGTTTAATATCAATCATTTTATTATATTTAACTTAATATTGAACATATACATACTTTCTTAAATAATGAAGAACATCTTATTTTAAGTAAAAATTGTTGAACTACTGAAAAACGAAAAATTGGTAAAATTTTGCACGAGATATTATGTAATATTGTTCACAATGATTAGTGACTTGGCTATGCAAATTTAACTTAGGAAGTTGTCGTTAAAAGTACGTGTCAAATTCTACAGAAACTACTCAACTTGGACCATGAACTTGGATTAAGAAGTTTCTAATATGTAAAGACTGAAACTGACTTTGTCAACTCTATTCAAGACTGTAAAGAATTTGAAGATCACGAAAGAAATATGGCCAAATTCCCGAACTCATCATTTATACATGTCAGGTCTTGTAACAGATGGTATACAATTTCTAGGACTTGTGGACACTAATCATGATTGTTGCATGCTTGCCAAATACTTTCACGCTTTTTATGTTTTGATGGAGAGATTAGATTTAGCGTATTTATCTTAAATTTCAAAGTCAACCGGCCAGCATGGACATCTTCGGATTGTTTAAGTGCTGCAAATAATCCCAAGGGATTGATGATATGATGACAAATATTCGTTAAGACAACAAAAGGAATAGGAACGAAAGAAGGTAAACAACAAACAATTTTTAGGGTTTCTTTTTAAATTCAATGGATACATAGAATTTCGTTTAATTGGTCAAATTATGTGTTTGGTAACTTTTATATATTTTGATTAAACTTATTACTTGAAAGAATTTGTGTTGTTGTAGTATTCAAAATAATCATCTTGGATTTAATTATTGTTTAAGTGTATGAATATTTATATAAAAATATTATATAATATTTTAAATATACAGTAGAGCCTCTCTAAATTGATACTCGGTAAATTAATAAACTCTCTAAGATAATATTTTTCTCCGATCCTGACTTGAGCCAGTTGAAAATTTATCAAATTTCAATAAGATAATATATTTTCAAAATATCCCTATGTAAATATAGGGTCCCATTAATATCATAAATTAATAATTATCCCATTAAGAACATTATTTATTAGTTTTCATTAATAATATGTACAATGAATCTATGTTTTAGATTCATTCAATTAATATGAAATATGAATTTTTCTAAGATACAATGTTTTTTGATGTAATCAAATTTTAACTTCAATCAATTACAAAAATCTCTTTAAATTAATAAACATTAATTTATTGATTAATTAATATCCCTATAAAATAATAAATATCATGATCCCAACAATATTAATTTATAGAGGTTTTACTATAGATATAAATCTCTTAGAATTTAAAAATTAGAAATTTATAATCATCATAAACTGTTAATCATGACAAATTAATAACATGTAAATGTTAAATTTTCATGTAAATGCATTTTATAAAATTAGTAAAAGATTCATTTAGATATCAAATTTATTATACTATTGTATAAGTTTCATAAATATTTTTAACTAAAACTATTTAGATATGATCCTATTTGTCATAAACAAATGTGTACAATTATTAATATAATCAATTTTCACTAATTTATATAATTATGTAAGGTAAACTCTAAAATAAAAAGAGAAAGTGGTTAATATTTTTGTACTGATATTTAACTTTACTTTTTGTCATTATACAATTTAAACATAAAAATAAATTTTAAACATAATTAGAAGGATGAACAAATATCTAAATTATTTTTAATGGAACATGTTGACGCTAAGAAGGAACTGCCTGAATACTTACCAATTATGAAGCTCAATGGCAATGGGGAGTTGGTAGAGGGTAGAGTAAGGTTGTCATATCCATGGAGACCTTAATTGAAAGAAACCATAAAAGTCTCAATTCCTAAGAAAAATTGAAACAAAAAATTCAAACATAGAAGTCGAGGAAAATCAAGAACTAAACAATTCTAGAGATTTCACAACTACCATAGCAGAAAACATTGAGCTAATAACAATAGACAAGCAATCTATTAATAACCTGGCTCCCAACATTTCTTCTAAGTGGCTCACAAATATGGAGACCACTATACCAGAAAGGATTTTGCTAGGGCTAAGGAATATGTAAAGATTGAGGTAATTCTACATAATTCATCAAAAGCTAGCAATGAGGTGCTAATGGATAAGATAATAGTTAAAATTCAAAATGTTGAATATGAATCTAAGGTAAAGGTCCAGATTGAGGAATGGATGGAACTAGAGCCTAGCAATCACAAATCAAGGAGGAGGACTAAATCGAAAAACTCCTAATTTAGTAATGGATGGAACTAGAGCCTAGCAATCACAGTATGGAATGTTCGTGGACTCAATTGTCTAAATAAATATCTAGCTCTATGGGACTTTTTGGCTGCTAGACAACCTTACTTTGTTGGTCTTACTAAGACCAAAATAAAGGAAGAGAACTTCTAAAGGTGCCTGAAATTCTCACATACAGACTGGATCACTTTAAGTAATCACTCCACGCATCTAAATAGTAGAGTTATTATCTCTTTTGATCCTACACACTTGCACTTATCCATGTGGTTTTGCTCTAATTAGCTTATTCATTATGAATTCATGCTTAAAGCTAGTAGTGATCCTCTAGCCACCACAGTAATTCATACTGCTAATTGGGAATAACAGAGAGCTAGCCTATGAAAAGATTTGAAGAAGATTAAGGTTAGTATGACTATCCATTGGATGATAGCAGGAGACTTCAGTTGTATACTCTCACACTCTTAATCAAATGGGGGAAAGGGTACCTCACATTTTGATGTAAAAGAACTGTCCACTCTTACTTCTTCTTTGGTTTGGTGGATCTCAGATACCATGGAGCTTTGTTTACTTGGAGTAACCATCAGAGTGGAGACATATTCCTACAGGGAAAACTTGACAGGTGCTTAATAAACAACATATGGCTAACAAAGCTAGTAGAGAGCTATGCCACCTCTGAAGCATAATAATTATTGGATCACACTCTTATTGTTGTTAATATTTATAGCAAGAAAGCAAAAAATAAATCCCCTTTCAAAATTTTTGATTCACTTTTGAGGCATTCCCAACTTAATTCAATCACTTCTGAGGTTGTGAAGAAGGCAAGCTATAGTCCAAAGCTTTCCAATGTATGAAAATGTGATTGACCTAAAGTTAGTTAGTCAATTATGAATTAACTACAAGTACACGACATAGTTGTAGGTAGTATCCGTAACATCCCGCTTCCGTAGAACGGGTGCTAGTGTACATGCCTTTATGGCTGTCCTAGATTAATTGGTACCGGAAAA
>JANITX010000003.1:32629503-32652349 GCA_027564395.1 Erythroxylum ulei | reverse complement strand
GGTACCACCTACATCCGTACCAGTACCGGTACGGATGTAGGTGGTACCGATGAAAAATACTGGTCGGTATCGGAAATTTTTAAAAAATTGGAGAACCGGTACGGATGTAGGTGGTACCAATGAAAAATACCGGTCGGTATCGGAAATTTTTAAAAAATTGGAGAACTTTTTTGGAAATTTTTCAAAATTTGCCTCCGTACCGGTTTTCGGCCGAAACGGTATGAAATTCAAAACAATGGTTAGTGCTGAAAAGTTCCATATAGTGGGGCCAAGTGTTTGTAACCACTTAACCTATAAAATCATATATAAACTAGTCAAAGTAATTACATATAAATCAACAATAAAGTAGTTATTATCAATGGCAAAAGTTACCCCCTCACAAATTCCTTGGCTCGATACCTTTTCCCTATTTGCAACTGAGATACTCATTCTTGCTTTGTGTCGAATAGTAATACCCAACTATTGTGTTGCACCTTCCCCTAAGAAGTTATGAGTGCTTCCTGAATCTACTAACATTAGGAGGGGTCATCCTTCGAGTTCCGCCTTAACTTACATCATTTGGGATTTGTTTGCTCCCGTTAATATACGTAAAAATATTTTTGCCTCCCCTCATTCTTCCTTCTCAATTTCATCATGTTCCTCCACCACTTCAGTCTAACACAAACGTTTATACTCGTGCCCCATCATATACAACTCATCGCAATTATAACAAAACCCTTTCTCTTGCCTTCCTACCATCTGTGCCCTATTTAACTTCCTTACGGTGGGGGAAGTCACACTCCTAGCGCTACGCACTACTGATTTTGCTATTGAGGCCCCTTTACTAATCATAGGGGCCACTATGGAGGAGCTAGTTGTCAGTTTATAGTAGGGCCAATTAATTTTACATGTTCCTCCTTGTGTCAAATTCATCTTCCTCTTATATTGACAAGCCAAATTCATGGATACTCTTAAGTTAGTCGGGTACTACATTTTGACATCAATTCAAAGAGCTTCAACTAATCTCATTATAAATAGACTTACTTGCATGTCTCGGGGTAACCCTATAATTTGGGGAAGCAACAACTAAAACTGACGTTGGTATTCTTCCATCTTTCTCATCTGTTTTAAATTTGCTAAGTCTTGTACTGGGTTAGCACTGACGTGAGGATCAAACCTCTTAATCCAGTGGTTTTTTATAAAATTATCCAATCCATATTTGGTTCCTCTTGTCTGAGTTGATAAACCCATAGTTGCACTTCACCTGTTAGATGGAATGTAGCTAACTGCACCCTCTCCTCTTCACTAGTCTTTTAGGTCAAAAATATTTTTTCATATCGATGGAGCCAGATTACGGGGTCTTCTGAACCATCTTAGGTGGGAAATTCCATCCTAAAGAATTTAGGCACAGTCTCTACTTCAGTGTTTCCTTCTTCCTTCAGTGATGGGGGTACTAAAACTAGCCATTCAGCTCCTCCTACACTATTGAACATACGTATAAACTCCTTTATTTACACCTAAATTCTTTGTTGTCCTTCTTCTAGCGCTTGTATCCTCTACTCACTAGCCCTGGAAGTTGCTATCTGGTCAGCAGCAGAGTGCCCTGATTCCTTTATAGATGCAACTCTAATACCAATATGTTATGAGCTCACATACAAGATCTCGTCTATGATCGGTTGATCGAGAGATCTCTCCAATCTATCCCTTCCCTTTACGAATGTTGGTGCCTTTCTTCAAAGAACTTATTTTG
This sequence comes from Erythroxylum ulei, assembly GCA_027564395.1. Classification (NCBI taxonomy): domain Eukaryota; kingdom Viridiplantae; phylum Streptophyta; class Magnoliopsida; order Malpighiales; family Erythroxylaceae; genus Erythroxylum; species Erythroxylum ulei. The sequence continues at coordinate 32,650,620 of JANITX010000003.1, read as the reverse complement.
AAGAAGAGTGACAACCAGCTCTGTCAAGCGACAAGGCTCTCTAAAATCTAAGAAATTTAGTGATAATGTGCTGCTTGATTTATTGTATAACGTAATAGCCTTATATGGCAGAGAAACATAAAAGTTCCACCTAGATTAGGACTCCTATTCAGGCTTTTTATTAACATAATAATAACATAAACTAGTGCAAAAATAATAAGGAAATAATAGACTCCTACTAAAATAAAATACTCCTCTTTGCAAGTAACTGCTAGCTACCACCCATATATGTCTTCTCAACCACTTTTTCTCCCCCCTCTTTGCTTAGGTTTTCCCTATGAATGCATTGATATCACACACACCCTTCTTATTTGATGTCCCAAAATGTCAAAAATTTATAGGAAAAAGAGAGAGAGAGAGAGTAAGTAACAATTTCATTCATAATATTTCATTGATTCCATAATTCCATTACAATGGCTGCTAATAACAATACAAGAAGTTTCTAGATAAGGACAAGTGTCTTCTTCTACCATCATTTTGTTATAGCCGTTATTGATATGATGAGTATTTGGTTATTTACTAATACGTAACCTTTCGATGTCATTTCCAACTTCTTCTTTATGTATGTAATCCCTTCCTTCTTTAAAAACTATCTTGTCCGATAAATTAACTTCCAAAAATCTCTTTTGTAGCTCGAATATAGTTTCCTATATGGCTTCATCCATAGGTTCTCCTTGCCATTACACTAGTAATTATATGACAGCTCGGTTGTGGCATTTGATCATTCTTCTACCCCAGACTACTGCCAAAGTTTTCTCAATGTTGGTTATAGTGGATGGTAATTAAGTTGTCATGGGTATATTTTCTGAACAAACTTCTTTAGTTGTGAAACATGAAAAGTGAGATGAATGATCTGGTAATTTCAATGTATAGGTCACCTTGTTGATTTCCGTGACAATCTAATAAGGTCCATAGTAGAGAGGTGCTAGCTTCTGGTTATTTCTTCTATGTAAAAAGTGTTGTCTATACGGTTGTAACTTTATATAAACCCACTGCCCTTCTTCAAACTCTTTTTTTGACCTTTTCTTATCTGCTTATAACTTCATCCTCTATCATGCTGTATTTAGGAGAAATTTTACAATTTGAAGCACTGGCTCCCTCTCCTATGACGCTTAGTCAATAAGAGTGTGGCTAAAATCTCTGATGATGTAGGGTATATATAGTGGTGGTGGGTACCCGTAGAAAATTTCAAATGGAATAGTGTTAATTATCGCGTGGTACATCGTATTATACCCCCATTCCACTATAGCTAACCAACTTACCCATTTCTGTGACATGTTAAGCATCGCAGGTATGTTACTAATGTCTTATTGAAGACCTCTGTTTGTCTGTCAGTTTGTGGATAATAAGTGGTTGATAGTTTCAATTTTACATGTTCCTGCCAAAATCTGCTTGAAAAGAGGGGGTCCTTATCACTTATTATTGTTTTTGGCATTCCATACAACTTTAACACATATTCTATGAACACTTGTGCAATATCTTGAGTTATGTAAGGATGTTTGACGGCTATAAGGTGTGCATATTTGCTGAGTCAATCCAATACTACAAAGATGGATGATTTTCCTCTAGAAGATGGTAATCCCTTTATGAAGTCCATAGTTATTTCTCGACAACATCCTTCGGGCACCGAAAGGGGTTGGATTAATCTGGAATACGTAACATGGTCGTGCTTGCTTTGTTGAGAAGTAACACAATTTTTCATATGATTCCTTAAATCCTTGATCAGTTGCTTCCAATGAAATAATTTTTGTATATATTTATCATCACTGTTACACCTAAGTGTCCCCCTTAAGGGCTATCGTATGTAAATGTTATAATTTTCCTTTAAAGTTCTTTATTGTAGCTAACCACAATCCTTCTCTTCCATCTTAGCAATCCATCCTTCCATTCATTATTTCGCCTCTAATAGTGTTGCCTGTATGTAAGACACTGACATTGTTAATAACTGTTGGCTTGAGATTCTGGATACAACGTCTGCCGCCAAATTTTCCTTCCTGCTTCTATATGTTCCTTCGAAGTCATATCCAATCAGTTTTGGAAGCCAATTTTGCTAGAATGGTGTCAAGATTCGTTACTCCAGGAGATACTTCAAAGTTCGATGGTCCGTCTACACTCTGAAGAACCTCCTGTTCAAATAGTGATGCCATTACTTCACTGCTTTAATTATGGCAAGGAATTCCTTGTCATAGGTGGAGAGTCCCTGGTGTTTTGGTGTTAGCACTTTACTTAAAAAATATTATGGGATGCCCATCTTGTTGAATCATAAACCCTATCCCCTTGTTACATCTGTTTGCCTCAACTATAAAGGGCTTGCGATGTCAAGTAATGTTAAGATTAGGGCCTTTGTTAATGTTCCTTTGAGTTATACGAATGCCTTTTGATGTTCCTATCCCCATTCTTATCTTCCTGCCTCCTACTTCTTTAATAATGCATTCAATGGTTTAGCAATAATTTTGTAATGTTTTATGAATCTTCTGTAGTATCCTGTTATTCCCTAACATCCTCGAAGTTCATTTTTTAAGGTTATGGCCATTATTGGATGGTTTCCACCTTTCAAATATCTGTGGATACTTCTCTCTCCAAAATGAAATGTCCCAGATACTCCAGTTGTCTTGCTCCAAAAGTATACTTGCTTCCCTTGATGAATAATTGTTATTGTTATAGCACTCCTAGAATTTGTCGCAAGTGCTCCATGTGTTACTGGAAATTGATACTGTAAATAAGAAGATCATCAAACAAGACAAACATAAAATTTACCCATGTAAGGCTTAAAAATGTCATTCATATGGCTCTGGAAGTTGGAAGGGGCGTTTGTAAGCCCGAAAGACACCTCCAAGAATTCGGAATGGGCCTTGTATGCTTGGAATGCTATCTTCAACACATCTTCTTCCTTCATTCAAATTTGGTGATACCCAGACCTTAAGTCTAACTTGGAATACCAACTTAAGCCCCTCAATTCTTCCAATAGCTCTTATATCAACAGAATAGGAAATTTACTCTTTATAGTGTATTTGTTTAATTATCGGTAATCAATACACATTCTCCAATTATTATCCTTCTTTTTTAAGAGGATTATTGACGATGTGTAAGGACTGACACTCCTATTGATGAAGCCCTGCTCCATCAACTCCTACACTGACTTTTTGATAGCATCCTTCTGTACTCTAGAGTATTGAGAAGGCCTTATGATTATAGTCTTCACTCCCGCCTTGGGAAGGATGATGTTGTCATATGCTCTTTGTGGTAGTAATTCCTTCGATTAGTTAAAGACTTCTCCAAACTTTATTAACAAATTTTATATCTTTTAATAGGTATTGGAATTGCCTTCTAACATAAGATGTTGCATGTGCAATTGTATCGGGTATGATAGACGTAGCATGAACAAAGTACTTTTGTTGGAATTTCTAATGAGTTTATGAAGGCTCTTACCTGAAGTTTCCTAGCTTGCTCTTCTAGGTTACCTGTTAGTCTTGCCATCTTGCCCTCCCATTGGAATTCCATAATGCACATTTTGAAGTTACACAATACATCGTTTAGAGTAATCAACCACTAAACCCTTAAAACCATGTCACTGCCTCCTAGCTTGATAATCAACACGTCCATAGAGAACTATAGCCCTTGCATTTTTCATATAAAATTCTTGCATACTTGTCTACACCCCCGTTTAAGGCCAACTCTTATAGTAATACTCAAAGGAGTTATGTCCATTACCTCTACGCTCCCTTTTTGGGTCATCTTTTCATATAAAAATTTGTGGGTACTCCCGCTATCAATGAGGATGTGTAGGGGCCTCATTTGATGACTCCCTATGATTCTTAGTTGTTTATATTTCGTCTGGTCTTTTAATCCCTACATTGCTTCAAGTGAGATATTGGGGATTGAAGATTGCTCTATCTTTTGGCCCCTCGCTTATAGGTTCATCTTCAACGGCTTCGTCATCTTCCACCATGTATAATTGAAATTGTTTCTCCCTACAACGGTGCCCTGGAGAGTACTTCTCATCACACCAGAAGCATAAACCCTTAGCCCTCTTTTCCTCAAACTCCTTTCTGCTCATTGTTCTTATCCCTTACGAGTTTCTATAGTTATTGGGTCTGTTGCTACTCCCTTAGTTCCCTAGTGTTTAATAACTTGACCTTTGAAAGGGGTCCGAATGGAACCATTATTGTGTGGCTTATCCTTTTATATGTGGGTATCGCCTCTCCCTCTATTGAGCCTCCAAATTTAGTTCCTTTTTTGAAGTATACCAAGATACTAGCTGCTACGATTGCTTCCTGCTTATGTGCTAAGGTATACGCTTGATGGAGCATTTGAGGGTTTGTCATTTTAACCGTAGGTTCCAGTTCTTATCTTAGACCTTTCAAGAAAAACCTACTAAGTAATCTTCGGGCAATAAGAGCTTGTTTGAATATCTATCAAATAGATTACAGTAGTTTAACACTAATCCTTCTTGTTTTAACTTCTTCAGGTCACCTATAAGATACTCAAGTATATCCTCGTTAAACCTCTATCGTAGCATGGTTAAAAGTTCTTCCCACTTCATCGCTTCCCCTTTCTTTAGATTTCTAATCACAAGTTGGTGCCATTTTTATATTATGCCTTCCATACTCAACAAAGCTATCCTCGTCTTCATTTATTTGGATGTGTGATCCATTATGAAAATTTGCTCACATTGATAGCTTCAGTGTCTTACCTTTATTCCATTAAACTTCGGAAATTCAATTTTGTTGACCTTCATCGATATAATATAGTGTCCTCCATCTCCCAGATTTCTCATGGTGGCTTCAGTATCTTCTCTTCCCATCTTTTGCATGAGTTATCAGAACATTGATTTGATGTCACTAATCTCTTTCTCATGTCGTGTTTGGGCTTCCAGTAGATTCTTCTTGCTTTCTTCCAAGTGACGTACTTTGGCTCTTCATGTATTTTATGTCATTGAATCTCTCCAAGGTTCGTTTGCACTAATACTAAATGTTGTGAAAATTCTAACCCTCACACACTCTTCCTGTTTCACATTCTAAAACGTCAACAATTTAAAGAGAAAGAGTATGAAGACAATTTCATTCGTAATCTTTCATTGATTCCATAAAATTCCGTTATAATTGCTACTAATAACATTACAAGAAGTTTCTAGATAAGGACACGTGTCTTCTCCTATGGTCGGGTTGTTATAGTCGTTATCGATACGATGCATATTTGGTTATTTATTAATACGTAACCTTTCGATGTCATTTCCAACTTCTTCTTCCTGTCCGTAATGTTTCGGTCAGTATTCATAATACTCATGGATATGCAATGAGTTTTGCAACTCATCAATTGTCATCTCATCCAGATCACGTGACTCTTCTATGGCTGTGAAACCAAAATTGAATTTTGTTGTCAAGGATCTCAGTTCCTTTTCGATGATGGTGATGTCTTCAATTTTGTCACCATAGATTCTTAGCTTGTTTGTAATCACCATATTCCTAGAGAAGTAATCTGAAACTGATTCCTATGGTTTCATCTGCAAAGTCTCAAACTCAACCCTGAGACTTTGCAACTGTTGCCTCTTGGCTCAAGCATTCCCCCGGTATGTCTTTTTTAAAGAATCCCAAATCTACTTTGACATCTCCTTATGCTAAATAATTTCAAGCACAATTTCATTAACTGCCCAGAAAAAAAAATTTTGGCTTTTAAATCCTTTAATTCAAGCTATCTGCTTCAGCCTTTTGTGAATTACCTGTAGCTAGCTTAAGAACTCCGAACTCCACAACAGTCTAGTTCTCCTTCGACCTTAGGAATTTCTCCATCAACATGCTCTATTGATCATAGTAATGCCAGCAAAGCAAGAGATTGAAGGTTAGACAAAATTTTCATTTATAGCCATTTGAATGTGTTCGGAAGGGATTTTCAAACCCAGCTCCGATACTAATTGGAAGCTTAAAAGAATAAGAACAGACAAGAAAAGGAAAGGAAAACGAAATTTTATTGATAGATTTAGAAACTGACACAAGAACTTTTCTTGAATACCATTTAAATAAGACTCGAATTCAACTAAAACTCCTAAAAATTTGCAGCATGATTGTATGACCAACAAATTAGCAACTAACTCTAGTTTTACATAATTGATCCTAAGTTAAGGTAGACTACTGTCACTGACATACATGACTAGTAAGTAACTTCTAAAAGGACTTTAAATTCATCTAGTAATAGATCAAACTTCTTACAAGTGTATAATAGTCCATTATGAAAAAGCTTACAGTAGTTGAGATGAAATGTGTACAATTTAGAAAAAAAAAAAGATGGAGGCTTAATCCGTATAATAACTTTAAATATTAGGAACAACTTGATGTTTTTAGTAGTTTTTTTTTTGTGGCCCATCCAGTGACCCAGATCGAACCTAGCTTCAGTATGTAAGAGTATTCTTAACACACGTTGAGCTACAAGCTCATTATGACTAGGGAGGTTATTCTTATCTGCCATAAAAACAAGACTCAATGCAACATATTAAAATAGGATTAATTATGACAACGAGGAGTGACCCAACTGGTCTACCTTCCTCACTTAAGGTTCTCTTTTACAGGAGGTCTTGAGTTCGGGTCACGCCAAAAAAAGAGAAATGAAATATTTTTCTAATTAATGATCCTCTAATCCCTTAAGCAAAGCTCCTTGATCAAATCAATTACGGACGTCTCGCTTCTATCAGTAAGGTAAGATTTGAAGTTACTAGGAAATCCGAAGGCTACGTAGGAACCTGAGGGATCTCAGAGTTCCAGATTTACCTCCTCTAGAACTTTTGAGGTGAGTTCTTAGGACTTAGGATTAGTTCGGTTAAGCTGGGATAATTTTTGTAAATAAAAAAAACATAGGATTAATTATTTTTTATTTGGTAAGCTTCATATATGTACTCAATTGAACTGGCCATGTAGAAGTCGGATAGTACAATAATTGAGGGCCGACCTCTTATTTTCCTTTTTCTTTTTCCCATTGAAAAAGAACAAGAGACATGTATGGCGGTGCTGGTGGGGTTCTGGATTAGGAATCGCACGTGGGCTTTCGCTAAAGCTGCCATTTTGACCAGTTTTCTTTCTCTGTCTCTTCGGTTTAGACTTCACGTCGTGAGAGTTGGCACCTCCTTATGTGCCCGACGATAGAATATAGGATTGGATTTGGAAATTTAGTTGCTGTAGACCTGACAGCTTTGGCCCACAATCGACACTATTGAAAAGAATCACAATTTCACCGGTACCCACCTTGGAAATTACAGCCATGATGTTTTCACATATTTGAAAATAACATGTTTTGCGACCATCGGTAACTTTGTCTTTACTGTTCTGTTTTCTAGTAATGAATTTTTAGCGATTCTTTTGTTCACCTACTGTAGGAGACTACCAAACATAAGAATCTCAGGTGATGTCTCAGTCTATGCCACAATTTAAATGAAGTATCACATCGTCTTTTCTGCCTATATCTTATATCTTGCTTAGGAGATTCTACTCTCTTCTTTCTCTAACCAATAAAAATGAAATAACACATCTAATCCCTAACTGTAAAGTTTATGTCGAGATAGGTAAAGTTGATTCGTTTTTGCGTCCAAATTTAAGAGTTTCACTTCCAATATCGTGAGCGTTTAATAAAATGTTTTGGAGGAAAAGGTTTTAAAGGTTAAAGAAGTCTTTTGTTCTTCCAATTTTTGTCTTTTTTAATTCACCATCAATACATTTCCACCAAATATATTGCAGTTTTATGTATATCAAATCCACAATGCTAGAACAGTAGCTCGGTTCACTTCTGATTTACAATGATGGGGTGGACCGTGGAGTAGAAACAAAATGCGAATACGATAGGAAGCAGGACAGTCATGATCTTTACTACACACGTGGCACTCGTGATATCGGTTGTAACCCAATAATTCTTTCCCCCTTATTGAGTTGAGAGTTTGACCACGAAAAGACGAGATCAGATTTTCTGTCAAATATTATGGTGTTTTATTGTGTTCAATAAATCTCAGTCATTTATTTATATGGGTCTCGCATAAAATTTACGTGAAACCCACAAAATAAATGACTAAGATTTATTGAGAATTAATAAAACTAAACAAAAGATCTGGACTTCGAAAAGACATCCTCCCCAAAAACACAGAGGACAAAAGGAGTGGCACTTCTTTCATTGTTAATCACATTATCTCCATGATTTTATTATGCCCTGATGCTGTTTGGTTGTAGACAAGCGAATCAAGACAAGATTGAGAAGAGGGGCTGCTTAACAACTTCTTAACTTGATTAACGGTAATTTAAGGTTACTAAAAGTTCTTGTCAGAGCAGTCAAAGGGGCCGACTAAATAATAGCATTGAGCGAGTCTAAGGGCATTTTCCTTTTTGGTGGAAAAGCAAAATGGCATCGAATAATTAGGTCTAATTGATCACTTTCCGGAGCTAACCCTTGAAAAAGTTTGCATTCATGCAAAGTAGGAGCGACACATAAATTTAAGACTAAATAGCATCAATCATTACCAATATCTCTAAACCTCACTTCATATGATTAAAGGGCCTACATGACGGCTGATCACACTGACACCAGTCATTTTATCTAATATTGTTCGTCTTTTAACTTCTTTATATCATATATGTAGTATGACAAATAGAATTCGTTTATGTGATATCTAATAATTGGACTAGACTAACAACTGCAGCTGGACAAAAAATGAAAGATATTTGAATTTTACTCCCAATATCGTAATATAATAAATATTAAAACTTATTCTCATCAATGTCAAAATACAATTCTGGAGTTAAAAATTCCTATTAAATACACCACTAATCACACAACTTGCTAATTTTATATAGCCTTCTTGAGTAGAAACAGATTTAGCAGAAACTCTAATTGGTCGTGACACTCCTCAATAATATGAGAGTTTTCTAATATGCCAACTGATTATTGCAACTGACTTGCAAAAAGTAGCTACAAACAAGAATTGGTTAACAAGAGGATAAGCATCAGAATACAATTTTTTGGAATTGGCTTTTCCTTTAGGTGCAAGATTACACAGCCATTTCTTTCTTGGATTACTTCAAGCCAAAGACAGCTCAGAAGTTGGGAAACATATAGAAGAGTAAAAAACCATCAACGCGCGTCAGTTCTTGCGTTCAGTTTCCATGTATTTTCACATATATCATTAAGTGATTTGCACTATATTTCACAGGTAAAGGAAGAGCCTCTTTTTCTCAGTTGGCGGGCAGCTACTTGCCAATTGCCACACCAAATAAAGTTGGGACTTGGGATTGTGGGTTATAGTAAATCCTTTCCATTTCAACCTCCTTACAGGAAATTTTTAAGGCTCCTGAAAGATATAAAAACTTAAGAAGTTGCTAAAGCTCTTGATTTAGTTTAATTTATTCAATGATGGCTAAACCTCCCTCCAAAGGATAAGTCCTTAACATGTAAAGGAGTTGGGTAGCCGTGGAAATATTTACAAAAGAATAGACAATAACTTGGAAGAGACAGAAATGAATGAACATCAGGAAGCATCATTGGTTAGATAATAAAGAAGTTCTAATTCATACCATCCGATTGATGTATACATCTAAGCCCAAAAGGCTAATTTATATCAAAATTTGTTAAATAGCCATGTCCCGCAGCAGCAGCTATGTACACTTCACCAAGAAAAGCCAAAAAGAAGTGGGAAAAGAAAAAAAAAGGAAAAGGAACTCCTTATCACCAGTTAGCTCACTCGTGCCAACAAAGAAGCATGACCACACATCTCCTTATTATGTAAAGCCTGGCCCTTTGCTCTCTGAGAACAGCCCCTAGTCCTCTGCTTGATAGCCTTCTCTTTGCGCTTCCCATGCTAGCACTACCTATCTTCATCTTTATTTTTGAAATAGCTGAAGAATTTCCAGGAAAGAGAGAATTTTGAGTCAGTGAGACAGTGACAGAGAGAAAAGAGAGTTTTTTTCCGGGGTTTGAGGTACGATAAACTTAGGCCTCAGTTTGGATTGAGAAGTGCAACGAAGGTTTGTATTATATAGTAACAAGAGTGTGGTCCTATGTCACAGTGGTCTAGAAAAGAGCCAACGATGGGCCATGAAAGAGCGTGCAGTGTCCTAAGCCCACCCGACACTGTCATCTTGACCCCACAACCCCACTACCACTTGTGCACCATACCCTTAAGCATAGTCCCATTTCTATTATCTGTCTCTTTCTTTGCTTTGCCTTGTCACACTCTATATCCTAACTCGTGTAAGCGTCACCCACCAGCAAGAAGGGTCGGCCATTACTGCAATAAGGTGACAAATTTTTATAGTATATTCGTAGTATGATGATGACCTCTTTTTCATCTTTTTAAAATGCTTTCCTCCTCAGCTGTCCGTCGGATCCACATAAACAGGCATTTAGGGTATTTGAATCCTGCATAAGAATCCATGTTAACTACCTTTTAACAAGTTTAAAGATTTATAATGAGCTCATTCTTTTGACTCTAATGTTAAACCTTCCATATGTGGGGACAAATTAACATGCAACAATGGCTTGATAAGATGTTGGGTGTTGTCACCCACTTGATCTAATGTTTTTCTTTTCTAGTTATCCAAACATTAGTTGCACATTTCTTTTTGCATGATTTGTAGGATTTAGATTGGGCGTGACAGACCCTTTTAACAATATTTATTAGATGACAAATCTGTCTCAGTGGTATTATCTTTTTGTACATCCAATTTCACGTAAGCTCATTTTAGATCAATCAAATTAAATTCTTCGTTTTCTAAAGGTATAATAACAGTTAAACCACAGATTGCTTTCCCAGAATTGGCAGTGAGCAAACATTGAAGGTGAAGATCAAGACATTAATGAGTTTTGAGAACTGGAATTAGTTGAATTCATGTTACAATGTAACGTTGGCAACAGACCGGATGAGAATAAATCCCACCAACATTGATGACGCCTGAGATCTGCTACAAACTTGAATCCAAATCGAAAGTTTGCTCAGATTGTATGACAGAGAGGTCTTGATGATGCCCAAATTATCTTCGGCAGCTGCAAAATCTGAAGATTCCCTTGATTACTAGTGTGGCAAACATTAGGGCACCCAACATTTCCAAGAATTTCAATATCTAAGTTTTAAATTAAATATTCACAAAATAAAAAAAAATCTGAAGAAGTAATTAAAAGAAGAGTTTGAGTCAAATAAAACCTCTCTCAAAGCCAGCAACAACTTGCTTGGTCTCGTGTTCCTGTTCCTCCCATTTCACCAAGGGCACCAACTCCTATTCAACCTCATTGTAAATAATATTATTCTAATCACCCTTTCAACAACTGTAAGCTGTCAATGTCGATCCAAGAGCTCGCCAGCATTTTGTTGCTTCTTTTCAAACCCTTTTAAGGCGAGGACAAGATATTTGAGATGCTATTTGTAAGCTTTAACTTATATATGGCACATGACCCTTGGATATTTAGATTCTATATGTACCGCTTGACCCCAAAATAACACATGCACTTAGTTGTTTCTATCATTTGGGTAACGTAAGTTTGCTGGAATGCATCAATCCATTAAACATGGTATTAGTGCCTCACCGGAACGTTATTGTCTTCATGTCTTAGACGTATATCATTATCAGGGATCAAATTCTAGTTATGATCCCCTTAGAGCCTTGCGCAGAAGGAATCGCATTTTTAAAAAAATTCTAATGTTAGCAGGTGAAGTGACATAGTAAATTCAGTTTCTTTTCTCTGTCCGTCGTTCATGTGGGTTACCTGATGGCCGTTAACTTAGTACCCAAAAGGCCAAGTTAATTAGCTACAGCTAGCAGCCTAGCAGACTTTTCTCATTATGTCAACAGTAACGATGTACAAAATTGGAAGCCATGAAGTAATAATGAACAACTGGTAATGAACATTATAAATAATGAACTTCACATAATCAAAGTAGTCTCTGAAATGCACTGTAATCAAAGTGTTACCAACCTCGCCTAAAGAGTCTATGTCAGAGGTTGTGTCGTTGTACCCTATGCCAAAGAGAAAATTAGCCATGCTGTACTGAACAACAAGGTCAGATTTGCACGTGAAGTTCTCGTGATTTACGACGCATTGCCCGCGCGAGACTCAACAAGAAACATTTTTTGTTCGTTATCTTAGTTCCATAAACTTTGAAAACCATATTTTATTAGGTATTCATCACCTTATAATCCCCCTTTTATTAAGCAACGTCCTTACCCACATTATGTACTTACTTCCACTAGTTATGAATATAGTTTAATATATCAATCATTGAAATTGAAACTCCCATAACTTAGCAAAGCCTTAACCTCTGAGAAAGCCCTTAAATTTGTCTATTTGCCCGTTGATCCCACAAGTTCAATGGAAATACAGCCTAATGGACATTCTTTTTTGGTTGTCAATTGGGGATGGTTCTGATCAAAAACAAGTGAGCGTTCAGGGAAAAATTAAAAAATAAAAGAAAGAATGAATTATAAAACGTCTTGTGTAACATATCAGATTTAGTCACGGCAGTGTTTAGTTGTTGGACGGGTTTTTTGGACTAAATAAATCTTCCAAGTACTCAACTGCATACAAGTGCTTAAATGCAGGAGTTTTTGTCCTGTGAAGTGAATTGAAATTGTCCACCTGTGTACAATTATGGCTCAATTTCTACACCAATATGTGTACGAACAGATATTGTCAGTGTAGTTAGCTGTCCATCAATATTCAATGCGAATAGTAGCTTTTGACATATTAATTGCCTATTTCTGCCTTATGATAGCAAATTCCTTTTCGGACAATAATGCCACTGTTCAAATACCTGTTTACACGACTGCTAACTTAAGGTATGGCTTCGACATTCGACAAACATTTGAAGAAATTTTCAGTTGCAACTACATACCATATTCTTTTCAAAAAAAAAAAAAAACTACATACCATATAATAATAGAAAGTAATTTATGACGTAATTAGTATCAACTTGCTGTATTTTCTTCCATTTGACGGTGGCACGTTAGCAAATAGTTTTGTTCGCGGGTTTACAAAATTCTTTAAATTAAATATTTGATATTTATAAATTAATCTTCAATATTAACTCTTTTTTTATAAAACAACTGTTCTTAAATAAAATTTAATAACAAAATTAAAATTAATAACTTTTATAAGATTTATTATACCATAAATTTCTAAGAATATATTATTAAATTTAATATACTTAGAGAAAGTATTACAAAATTTTAATAGGTTAAAAATCAAATATTTAATAAAAAGGTCAAATCTTGGAATGATCAATAAACTTGTTTTTCGTTGTAATTAAGAATTTACAAATTCATTTAACAGAAATAGTTTCTTTGTAAAAAATGGAACGAAAGATAACATATATATTAGAAGTTAAAAGCTTTAACTATTTGGCGTACCTTTTGCTAAGTTTTAAAGTATTAAAATGATGTTAAAAAGATAAAATTCGTTTTATTATACCTAAGCAAAGGTAAATTCTAGTGAAACCTTCTGTACTTTATAATGTATTAGAAAGAATATTGGCGGTGAACGGGAAAGGATCTGGAAAGCTGAGTTTCATCCATTTAAAAATAAAAAGGGAAAGGAAAAATAAAAATTAAAAGGAATAACACATATTCCTGAGAATCATTGCAACTTGCACGAACTGCCATCGCAGCTGACTTAGGGACCATCGAGGAAATGTCACACTGCCATCTCTGAATTCCGGAGCTCATCTAGGAAAGTGGCGAGACTAAATATACAATTCCTGGGGCATGACTTCACTTCTTTTAATTCCCTTCCTGGTATTCACTTCATTTAATCCCCTTTTATTCTTTGTCATCAGTACTTGACCACAAGTGATAAGTCACCAAGAGCCACACACGTGCGGTCAAAAGAATAGGGCGTTTTTCTTCACAATTTCCAACTAATTTATTCCATTTTTAACTCAAAAGTCCAAGACCGTCCATTTATAAAGTTTGGAACCCAGACATTTACACAGAAACATACAGTTTTCATTCATTGAGATCCACATAAGCTTTTCCTTCTTCTTTCTATGGTCTCATTCAATTTCCTTTTGAGCTTCATTTGAAGTCAAAAATCTTGCTTTCTTCCTAGGCTTTCCTGAGCTATAAGAACATACATATGTGCCTATTTCTGGCAGTGGAAATGTCTAATATAGATATAGAACAGACTTCTATAAGTTCTTGGAAATGAGAAAGCCAAAGTTTTTGCTCTTAGCAGCTTGTCCATCATCCTGTTGGGTATGAGTAGCAGCCCACGCCTCTGCATGAAGACGAAGCTAGGAGTCCTTCGCTATCAAATTATGGGTGAGCTCTAATTAAGTCAGCTTTTGCACTTACTCTTTTATTCCAATCATATATATATATATAATCAATTCCACCGTTTATATCCGCCAGTTTAAACCCCTTATCTTAGGATCGCTATTAACATTTGATAAGCTCGTGACAAACTAAAAAAAGGCCTTAATAAATCGATAATATATAAATATATAAATTTTAAAATCATGTCTATATTACCAGAATCAAATATTCATATATAACTGACTTAGATCATAAATCTATATACTCAAGAAAATACTAAGGCAAAATAATCATAATATCAGCTAACAACATCTTACAAAATGTCAGCAATGACAAAATCACTTAAAACAGCAACAATAACAACAGAATAACAACATCAAATTTCAAAACAGCAAGCAACGCAAAAATGCACTAATAAGAGCATAGATGATTATTAAAAATAATTTCTCCAATTCTAGATGCAAAATTATCAATAATAGTATCAAGATCAATATTGTCCAGCATATCCTTCTCGATACATAAATAGCCAAAGCATCTAACCTTTCTATGACATTTATGACCTCATATAGGTCTTCAATAACTTTAACTTTGAAAAACTTCTCTCATCTAATGCAACATTCTCTTAGTTCATTATTGTCCAATAATCTCAACTTCTTTGAATCAAATAAGAATAAAAAATACTTCTAAATGTCGTTAATTACTCAATTTTATTCTTCAACAAAGCAATTCTATATTAAAACCACTGTCATAATCTTTACCCTATCATGGATATTAAGATCAAGAGACTTAGATGCATTCAATAATTCATTGAAAATTCCTAATCCAAATGTGTCATCTAATTGTCTAACTAGATTTTAAAATTCTAAACCTAGTACTTCCTAGTATCCTTTTCTAAGCTTTACTTTTTCTTTCCATATTATAAATGTTATTACTTGACATATTCATACATCATACTACTAGACTCATTTGTTTTTGATGACTTAGGGTACAATCAAGAATTGAAGAAAATTATTTAACCTCTTTAATGATTCTTATAATAGAACTTCTAATAGTATGAGCCAAAAGAGAAATCAATTCATTTTGAATTTTGTAACCAATATAATGATGATTAATTTCATGATTTTGAATACGTCTAACATGATCTTGCATTATCACATCAAATTCAACAATCATTTGGATCAATCTCAAAAAATTGCCATTACTATCTTGGTCATAAAAAAAAGGTCAAATTTATCCAATTTCTATTTATTTAGGCTAGTCTCCCACTTATAATAGTAAGACATTTCACAACAAAAGCTATTTGTATCAAAACTTGTCTCTAATGTTCTTTCTCCTTTACAATTTCTTACTACAAATTTTTATCAATTGTTTAGTTTTTGCTCAATCTTACTCTTAGCTCATTCCAAGTCTTCATGTTAGTCATCACTAATATGCTTCCTATATCCAAATCTATCATTTGCTAATGCACTTTGTTTGCTATTGGATTTGAACAAATTATAACAAAAACAATGTACTTTATCCATATGTTAATAGTAAACCAGCCATTTTCTATTGCTAATTTCTCCATTACTTAATTTTCTATAGTAATAACAATATGAAAAATGCTAAGAAGGATTGTCTAAAGGAAACAAAAGATTCAATTCCCTTATACGCCCTTTTTCAACTAAAATGTTCCTCGCTTTATTATCAAGATTGTCATAATTTCTAGGATCATAAATATTCAATTGAGGAATTGGTTACTCATCCTTTAAACTTTCTGAATTGAATGCATTTGGTACATGATCATGCTTAAATTACTAGCATCTTCATGAATATGAATCTCATCACCTAAATTTTCATTAGGTTGTCCAAAATTACTTTTACCTAATTCCTTAGAATTCTTAATAAAAGAGCCTACTCTTTTAGCAAATTTCCCGATAACTCGTTTTTATGATTCTATTAACTATTATGCCAATTTTTTTCCACTTCCAGACAAATATTTTTTAGGCAACATCATATAAAACAAATTTAACACAACTGAACTAGAAAAAGAACAAAAGCACATGTATAAAACTTAAAAAGGCAGGCAAACATAACAGAACGACAATAGCTCCACCATGTATCACAAAGATATATCAATGGTATTATATATTTGTGATGAAAGAAAAAAATTAATACTCTATATTAAAAAAATAAAAACAAAGAACAAACTTTTATTATAAAATCTATAATACCTGTAATTTATTTTCAATTTTTCAAGTAATTCTAAAATATTAAAACTAATAGTTATCTACTTTTCTTTTTGGAAAATAAGTAGTATATATTCATTCACAAAAGATGGAAATTGCAAAAGGAAGTGATAATCATCTCCAACAATTGGAGTATGTACAACTTAGTTACCTAAAACTTATTGACAATACATTTACTGTTTATATTCTCATTAGCTACCTAATATTAGTTGAGATGAGATGTCGATGCAACTTTGTCAAACTAGTCATCCTTAGCTTGAGATAAAACTTCGTCCATGTGTAATTACTATAAAGCTCAGGTTTCCGAAATATCTTAGTGTTTCTCATCATCTATATGAAATGTACAAGCATTACAAAACCAATGTTAAATACCTTCAAATCCTCCTTGCTTTTCCATTTTAGCTCATTGATCCAATACAAATAGTCTCCCAAACTAAGTTTCATATCTTTTAGTTCAAATAAACTAAGAAATTTTCTTCATAGCGGACTTATGTGGTAGCACTTGAAGAAGATGTGATTGATTGATTCTTCCTCATTGGTACATAAAGGATAGAACTTATCTGAAATCTAGAATTTTATCCTATCTCTGGTATTTAGCCTGAGCTAAGCTGCTAATCAAAGTATGAAAGAGTGTGACTGACCTGTTCTAGAACTCCATTTCAACTTGAGAAAGGAGAAAGTAATCAATGGACTAAGCAGCATTTGTTTACATGACTAAACAGTAAACTTATGAGAGTTATGTAACTCCCATCTAACTTCATCCTGATGCATTAGATCAGGTGAATAATCTGGAATATAATCAACTCTGATTAGTCTCCCTGCATGAAATGGCTAATACCAGCTGTCATTGCGAACAAATGTGTGCATTTTGGTGTTTACAGGGATTAACTGTGTTAGAGCTGAAAATATTGAGTCTTGCATAACGATCTAAGAGGACGCCAATTGTCAAACCAAAGTCTTGTGCCTTTTCCATCTCTAATGTAATGCTTGATATTAGAATGCATAAAAGATCTAGTATATAATATTTGTTGAAAAGTATAGGAAAATACTTTTTTGAGCTACAAACCAAATGCTTCCTTGTTTAACATGAAACATGTGCACCAATTTCACCAAGAGACTCTCCTTGTTATAACAAATCCTCCATAACTTCTTAGCTAACAATACCTTGTTAATTTTACTAGCTGAGCTGATATCTAATCCACCATATTCTTTACGTAAACAAATGACACTTCATTTGACCTTGGAAGTCTTTTTAACACTAAGATTTTGTCTATGCCATATAAAATCTCGTATACTTTTTTCAATATTTTCAATACTCCTATAGGTATTGCCAAGTGTGCCAGCCAATAGATGTGTAGATTATTGAGAATGGATATAGCTAGCTATAAACTACCTCCATAAGATAAAAATTTATTGCTCTAGTTGGTGATTCTTTTATGAACTTTATCCAGTAGAGGTTTGCATTCAGCTTCCTTGTGGAGATGGGAATACCCAAATAGTTAAAAGGCAATTGTTTTATTGAAAGCCCTGCATCAATGATCACTTAGAGGAGTCCACTAGACTATGCTTAGAAAGGTTGGCAGAACTCTTTTAAGGGTTAAACCTCAAACCTAATACATCTTGGAATCTCTGCAAGGAGGTTAAGATTACCCCAATTGAATTAGAGTCATTAGCTCATAACATGAGTGGATCATCTGCCTAACAAAACTAAGTGATATTGAGGTCATGAAAATGATAATGATATCTAAAATTGGAGCATTTGTCAATATATATATGTGTGTCAATCTTTAATGAACTTCCATAGTATAGTGAATAGGTAGGGAGAAAGAGGACTTCCCTGCCTGATACCTTTAGATGCATCATAAAGATACGTAGGTTCTCTATTTATTAACGCTGAATAAGAAACTGTTGATATGCAAGAATAGATCTAGCTAATGAACTTGGGATAACCAAAAGATAATAGTGATTTACTTTTCACAAAAAAGAACAAAGGTTAACAACAATATCCATATTATAGCAACATTAAAACTAGATTTCTTCAGTAATCTATAAATTTAATTTTATACACGTAAAATAATCAAACCCAGAAGCAAAAAAATGCTAATAATAACTTAATAAATGAAAGAGAGAGTAATTGCAATTGAAGAAGGAAATAAGGGATAAAATTACTAACCATGATATCTGTGAAATGAAAGAGAGATAAATTACCCAAGTAAATTTTAATTTGAATTGTAATTATACCTAGAATTACAATTGGCAAATATCACCCACAATCAAATTGAAAAATTTTAATTTAACCAGATAAATTGAAATTGAAGAAGGAAATGAAAGGGAGATAAATTATACCTAAATTTTAATCCAAGTTTCAATTTAAAAATAGAAAGTTCTACCTGGATTGAAAAATTTATCATACTCATAATCAAATTTCAATTTCTTACCCAGTCTCTAAATCAAAAAGAACAACCAAGAAAATCAAAAATTCAAAGCAAAAGTAAAAAAAAATTGAGTTGAGACTTGAGATAGAAAATGAGATGCATTTCTCACCTAGATAAGAATGATGTTTACAAAGCCAAGGCTAAGGTAAAATTCTTGAATTTAAGGGCAAAAGGCAACGATCTAATTACCAATGGAGTAATTAGGAGCTGATTGACTAGATTTAGAGCGGTTGATCTTTAATATGGAAATCGAAAATTGATGTTTGACTTTGGAAAAATGGAAATTTTAATTACCATGAATAGAAGTCGCGAATCTTTTGAGATTTCTCTCTCTCTCTCCTCTCTTTCTCTCTCTCTCTTTATTGATATTTAATAAGAGGTGACTAGTGTGGTGATAATTGGTTAGGCCTCCTATAAGCTCGAGCCCTGGGTTAGTGCCCTTCTTGTTCTTGCTTAAGTCCTGGCCTGCCTTTTTTAATATAGAGGTCATGCGGTTCTACATTCTTCTCCACGTAGCTAAATCATAATAATATAAGCTGACTTTTGAACTGTATTAATGGTACATAACTTGTAAATGCTTGTAATAAGGTAGTTGTTACAATTTACGAGGAGATTGAAGCGAAAAGATTAATTAATTTGATTATAGCATAGCCTATAATAGCTATTAGTTAATATTATCACATGTATATTAAAAAATAAAAGAAATTAAGAGAATTGTTCTCAAATTTCTAAGATAAATTTAACATAACTACTTAAAGAATAAGGAGATAAAAATTAGAAAAAATATTATCATTAATAAAATTGAAACACCTCTTTGTTATACTAAGATTATTATTGCTTATAAAAATGAAACACCAATTTCTAATTTTTAGAAACTATTTCACCTGAAAAAGAATTAAAGCGTCTTTTTTCATCTCTAATATTGGCCCTTTAAGTGACGTTTATAAAGCAAATCCAAAATTTGAGCAAAGTTTATGAAGCAAATCCAAAATTTGAGCAAAGTTTCAAATGCACTCTTTAAAAGATTTAATAAAATATAATTAATTACATCAATAGTACCATAAAACATTTTAATGACATTTGAGTTTAATATATCTAATTCTCATATGGAAAAATGAATCAAATCTAAATTTAATTGTGATTAAATTTTCTCCATGAATTATAATTGATCTTTTAACATATAAATATATGAAATGTTTAAATTGAACCTGGTTGGGTGGACTGTGCTAGGCCCAGGCCCAGGCCCATCTCCACATGACCACGGCTCGTTAGGCGTTAGTCTCCCATACAAACGCAAAGATCTACGTAAAGACCTAAACCTAGCATCTGTGTCATATATAAGGTACTATTCTACCGTGATACAGGTACGACAATACAACTCTAGCTTTCTCTCTATTCTCAACAATCAAATCTTAGACAAAAGACTAACTTGAGCGTCGGAGGGGTCATCCGGGAACCAATCCCCGGTGTGCTTTTATCTGTTTTGCAGGTATTCAGAAGCCAAGATCATTCTACGTAATGGATCCAAACGATGATGTTCAGCCCCAGCAAAATCTGGCAGAACCAGTTGGCGCCCACCGTGGGGCCCGACATCAGGGCACCACGTCCAGAAACACACAGGTCAGTCAGGCGGCAGCGGCTAATCCTGACATTGCCGCCGTCACGGCTCTTGCGATGCAACGGATGGCCATCACTCATCTGCTACCGCAGTATGATTCCCGCACTCAATCTTCACGTCTGAATGATCAGCCGCAACTTCAAAACCAGAATCATGAAGAACAGAGCACCGCTTTGGAGGATGACGTCGAGGTTAACTCGCACCCGAATTCCCAGCGCCTCCCGGAGGCAAATATTCCTGCACCGCCACAAACCTCCCTCACCAAGAAACAGATAGAGGAAGCGGCCGACCTACTGATTCGTCAAGTCTTGCAATCTCAGCCCGAACAACAACAGGCTCCCGCTAAGCAAATTGGTGTGATGGCCGATCGCCATTCTGTTGGAGCCCTAGATAGAATCGTGGACGATCGAATCAATCCGGCCATGAATTCTCGCCCGGGCCGAATGTACACACAATATAGCTCTCCTTTCACTCCGGAGATTCTCGATAGCCTCCCGGCGGTCGGCACCAAAATACCGACGCCCGAG
>JANITX010000003.1:32508294-32521048 GCA_027564395.1 Erythroxylum ulei | reverse complement strand
GCATCGTCCAGTTAAGATCGTTAAAGATAACAGTGATTGTTGAGGAAATTGACTAATATCTATTGAAGAAATTTACAAGAGTTAAATACAAGATTTTACACAAGATAACTCCTACATTCTAGGAGAGGAATTTAAATTCAAATCTTCCTAATAACTAGCTAATCAAATCTTTCTAATAACTAGCTAACAGTATATACAAATGAATCCTATGTTAACAGCCTTGGACTGGGTCATGTGCTGACCATGTGTTGTGTCCATATGCCCCCCTCAAGCTTGCAGTTGGAAGCAACTCCAAGCTTGGATAGATGGTGATGAAAGATAGATTTTGCCAATGGCTTTGTAAGAGTGTCTGCAAGTTGGTCCTTGGTATGAACATGAACAACGTTGAGTTGTTTGTTGTGCACTTTGTCTCGAACATAATGAAAGTCTACAGCTACATGCTTCATGCGAGTGTGTATGGCGGGATTTTTGCTTAAATAGATGACCCCAACATTGTCACAGTAAACCGTGGGAGTGGCTTGTGTGTAGACCCGTAGCTCACGCAGCAAGTTCTGAACCCAGCACACTTCGGATACAGAGTTAGCAACGGCTTTGAATTCGGCCTCTGTAGAGGACCTAGCAACTGTCTGTTGCTTCTTAGATGCCCAGCTAATCGGATTACTGCCAAGAAATAAGATATGATCGGACGTGGAGTTACGACCATCGAGATCACCTGCCCAATCAGCATCTGCATACATAGACAAGTCGCAATTCTTCGTTCGATGCAGCCTCAACCCAAGCGTAGATGTGCCACGGATATAGCGAAGGACCCTTTTCAAAGCCTTCCAATGCAACTCGGATGGGTTATGCATGAATTGAGAGAGCTTGTTAACAAAGTAATTGATGTCTGGCCTTGTAAAAGACAAGTACTGTAACTTCCCAAGCACCGTGCGATACCGTGTGGCATCGAAGGAGGGTGCACCATCATCTAATGTAAGAGTCGCAGTACTGCTCATTGGCGTGGAAGCAGCTTTGCAATCGTGCATGTGCTCAGCACGTAGAAGTTCTTCAATGTAACCTGTTTGAGTCAAAATTAAGTTGCCTGCATCCCTTGCGACTTCGACACCCAAGAAGTAATGAAGCTGCCCAAGGTCTTTGATCGAGAAACGACTGGCAAGGGAAGCAATGACTCGATTAACAACAGATTCATTGTTGCCAGTGATAATGATATCATCGACATATACCAATGCAAGAACTTGAACCACTCCAGTACACCATGTAAATAGAGAGGGATCGGAGTTCGACTTCACAAAGCCAAGATTGTGCAAGTGGTTTGTGAGAGCCGTGTACCACGCCAACGGGGCCTGCTTGAGACCATAGATTGCCTTTCGAAGCCGACAGACATAATGTGGAGCTGTAGGAGACTCGAAACCGGGCGGTTGAGACATGTAGACTTCTTCTTGAAGGTCCCCTTGTAGAAACGCATTGTTTACATCAAGCTGCCGTAGCACCCAATTGTTGGAAACGGCAATAGAGAGAACAACCCGAATCGTTGTTTGCTTGACCACCAGACTGAAGGTAGAGTGATAATCAATGCCTGGACGTTGAGTAAATCCTTTGGCAACTAGCCGTGCCTTGTATCGATCGATCGTCCCATCCGGTTTGCGTTTAATCCTAAAAATCTACTTGCAGGCAACAATATTTTTGATATTATCTTTGGGAACCAAGTCCCATGTTTTGGTTCGATGTAATGCATCAAGTTCTGCTTGCATTGCATCCCGCCACTCTTTGTGTTGTTTAGCTTGTTTTACAGTGGTGGGAATGGCATCGGGATTGAGGGTGACATGGCAATTGAATTTTTGTTTTGGTTTAAAAATTTTGTTTTGGGATCGTGTAACAATGCGAGGCACGGGAGTTGAGGGTTGAGGTAAGGCTGGCAGTGGCTCAGTGACAGGTGTGTTACGGTCTTGGTCAAGAGTTTGGGTGGATGCAGGTGGGTGGGGAGAAGCCGT
This sequence comes from Erythroxylum ulei, assembly GCA_027564395.1. Taxonomy (NCBI): domain Eukaryota; kingdom Viridiplantae; phylum Streptophyta; class Magnoliopsida; order Malpighiales; family Erythroxylaceae; genus Erythroxylum; species Erythroxylum ulei. Next base: position 32,519,057 of record JANITX010000003.1, on the reverse strand, counting down.
ATGAGTGATAGTGGGGACTAAGGAAGTCAAGGACGTACCTGGTATGCTGGAGGATGCCACTGGAGCAGGACGCGTGTCGACAGTCTGTCAGAGAGACGACGGGAAAGCACAAACAGTGGGAGCAGATGGAGTCTGGACAAGTATGGGGGGTGGTAGTTCGGAGGGAATCGACGGCACAAAGGTTTGGTGTTCACGGTTGGTGATTGGAGTCATATCCCATTCAACAGACTCGGGCAGCAAGTGTTTGAAGCGATGTTGGTAGGGAAATTCAGTTTCAACAATTGAAACATCCCGAGATAGATAGAGCTTGGACTGCATAGGATCGAAAAAGATGTGGCAATGGTGAGTAAGGGAAACACCTAGGTACACACTAGGAGTGGATCGTGGATCAAGTTTGTGATTGGTGTAAGGCCGAATCCAAGGATAACACAGACAGTCGAAGCTCTTCAGGGTGTCGTAGGAAGGTGTTTTGGAGAATAGCTGTTCATATGGTGACTTGTATTGTAGCAATGGGGTAGGCATCCTATTAATGAGGTAGACGGCATGGTGGCAAGCAAATGACCATAAGGACAGTGGGAGGGAGGCTTGGGATAGTAGTGTTTTGGCCGTTTCAACAATATGTCTATGACGGCATTCAACTGTTGCAACCCGTTGTGGTGTATATGGAGGACTCACTAGATGTTCAATGCCGTTTGTTTTAAGATATGGGTCAAGACTTTTGTATTCAGTGCTACCATCAGTGTAAAAAGATAAAATTTTTGTGGCAAAGTGATTTTCAAGTAATGGTTTCAAGGTTTGAAAAATGTCTTTCACTTCAGTTTTGTTTTTCAGAGTGTAAATCCAAGTATATTTGGTGCATTGATCAACAAAAATACAATAGTATAATTTTTTGTCAATCGAAAGTATTGGTGAGGGTCCCTATAAATCACTAAAAATTGTGTGCAAAGGTTTTGTGCTCGAAAGTGAAAATTCTTTGAACGACAAACGATGAGATTTATTGCATTGACAAGAATTTCAAAATGTAAAATTGTCTTTGTTTTAAACTGGTAAAGAGAATATGTTGCAAACGAAATTCAAAATCCGTAGATGGGGATGACCTAGTCTATGATGCCAGACATCTAGAGGGATAGTTTTGTGGACAGTGAAAGCTCGGGGTGGTGGGATCGGTTGTTGTGGCCACTCATACAGACCATCTCTACTCCGTCCTTGGACCAATGGCATCCTCGTTTTGAGATCCTTCACACACAAAAAAGAGGGAAAAAATTCAATGGATGTGAGATTATCTTGACAGAATTGCGAAACCGAAATTAGGTTACGTTTAATATCTGGTGCACAAAGAGTATTGGGAAGCGTAAAAGCAGTGTTTGATGCCACTAATTGAGTGGAACCAGAGTGAGTGATTGGAATTTTCATACCATTACCAACTGTAATACCATCATTGCCAAAGTATTCGGGCATGTCATGAGGCTCGGACGTCATATGGTGAGAGGCACCTGAGTCGAGCAGCCAGGCATTGTGATGACTCGAGTTCCTCATCGAATAGTTTGTCTTTGCTTCGTGATGATTGTGGGACATAGAGCGGCACACATCAGCCTCATGGCTAGGCCTTTTACATAACTGACATCGAACAGGTTCATTGTTGGCGTTGCTCCAACGCCCATTGTTTTGCCGATTGTTATCACGCCATTGCGGATCCTGGTTATTGAAGCGGTCATTGGGGTGCCATGACTGTGTGTTTCGGCGATTGTTTCTTGAGTTGTAGGTGTTGGATTGTTTGGTGCGTTGAGCAACTGCAGCAGTGATAGGGGCAGCTAGCTTTTTCAATTCCTCATGCTGAAGGAATACTTCATGATCAAGAAGTTTGTCGTATAGATCCTCATAGGTGATGGTAGTGTCTCGAGCCCGAATTACAGCAGAGATTTCACGATAATCAGATCCGAGACTGCGCAAAATCTGAACAACCAACTCCTCGTTGGCAATAGGAGCACCAGCCTGTGCAAGTTCATCGGCAAGGTCACGTACGTGATGAAGATAGTCAGACATGGACTGAGTGTCTTTGGTGAGACGAGCAAGTTGATCCTGGAGACTGAAGAGCCGGGATTGAGACTTATTGGCGTAGGTTGCGTGAAGGGCGTCCCAGGCATGGTGAGCAGATCGAGCATTGGCAACTGTTGGGGCAATGGTCGAATCGACAGAGGCCATGAGAGCATTCTGAATTAGTTGATCTTGACGAAACCAAAGGTTGTAGGCTGGATTCGGATTGTTGGTGTCACCGATGGTTCGTGGGGGAGTTGTTGTTGTGCCATCTAGGTGGCCAAAAAGATCATGTCCGTGCATAAGCATGGAGCATTGAGCCTTCCAGGTGGAGAAGTTGACACTTCCGGTTAGTTTGATGGGGAGTTGGGACGAGGGATTGAACTGGATGAGTGGGGAGGTGGCATTTGCGGTGTCGCCGTTAACTGTAGTGCAGGCCATTGAAGGAAGGGATCGAGAAAAAAAACTGTGTTACTCAGCTAGAGGTAATAGGCTCTGATACCATAAAGATAACAGTGATTGTTGAAGAAATTGAATAATATCTATTGAAGAAATTTACAAGAGTTATGTAAGTTATTATTACACCCATGAAGGGTATAATAGTACTGATACTCTTGAGATACTACCAAAGGTAGTTATATGAAGACAAAATATGATTGCAACGTTTACAGAAAAACGTACGGTGGTTTTGTATGCGTTGTGTCAGTCATTTTGCTTAAAAGTTTTTCAAGAAGAGTAGAAGAATAACTCGGCAGTAGATTGAAAATATACAGTGCTTTAACCGGTGGAATAACAACGAAAAATCAAGTATGTGTTTTTGTTTTCTATGCATATAACATCGATCCTGTGTTTTAACATAATCTTTGTAGCTATGTTTGGATCTGTTAATTTCTAACAAATATAATGCAAATCTTTATTTGATTATAAGAGTAAGTTTTAAGTAATTTTTTTTGGTTTTTTTGTTAAAAGTTTAACCATCCAAGGCAACAATAGTTTTCTATCCAACAATTTTTACTTCTTTGCTAATCCGCATTGTGAAACTTGGTATTTGATGAACTGAATTATAAACTCATCCGTAATTGAATTGATTAAAGTCGTTTAATGAAGGATGTGAAAAAAAAAGGGTGAAGCAAGCAAGCATTTATTCACGTCCACGTATCTTCTTACAACTATCCTTTGAGCCTCATTTTGCTCTTTGCAAGTTTCAAACACGAACAAGGTCCTATATAATATGTCAAGTAGAGTAACGAGTAACACAACGAAGAAGGTTTATTGAAAATTAGAATAAGGGCACGCTAACACTGGTTTTTTTTTTTCTCCTTTTTCCTGGTTTATATGGAATCTTAAAATGAATGAGAACTTGATTCTTTTTTTTAAAAAAAAAGGAGCTATAAGAATAGAGAAATTCATCGATCATTATTAATATTGTAACAAGCACATAATAAAAACACTCTCTTCGAGCCAAATTACTGCCATTTATGATAAATTTCAAATTTATTCCAAGTATGTATTCAGGAGTGTTAAAATAATTCAAAGCTCTAAATTTAGTTGAGGTTTTAATATTTAAAATTATGATATTTCTTAATATATTTCAAGAGTAATTAAAAATACAAGATGGGTTGCAGACATTGATAAGCAGAAAAAGGTAATGAATGAAGTCGTAGCCTAGTCATGGTGAGTCGGTCCTTGCAAGAGTAAACGTCTACTTTTCACGATGCGACCACCAGCATTGTCTGCCTATTTCTTGGAGCATTGGTTTCAGACACTGGGTGTGTGGCCTTTTCTACAATGATGCTTTAGTTAATTTTTAAATTTTCGAGAATCTTCTTCAAAACTTTCTTCTATGAATATCAAAGTTAATATGATATGTAATGTAAGAAGATTTTCGTAAATATTACATTTTCATATTATTTATATATTGTGATAATCTGGATTCTAGTTCCAAACAATAAGAATATATTTGTGCCAATCCAATTAACAATTATACGAAAGTCGCGGCAGAAGATAAGACTGTTTTTTGTTCCTTATCTTGTGAGAGAAAGATTGGTAAGAGCATAACTCTCTGACAAATAGCAAAGATGCTCTTATACATAAGGTCAACAAAGGCAACTTGTAGTTGTTTAAACCACAGATAGAGTAGACTGCCCCTCCTTTACAGCCTTGCCCGGCATTGTTATAATTACCATCGTTGCTTTTGGTCAACTTTGAAGCCACACATAACTCTTTCTGTTTTCTTGGAAAATAAATGCCAACTTCTTGTTTGTTTTCATCTTTTTATTTAACTGGTAGACTTTCTTAAACATGTTTCATCTCTAGAACTAAATATTTCCGTTTCCCATTGGACATTTACTTTCAACCCTAAGCTAAATATTAGGCATGCATTTCTTTCATTTATATAAATTTTTATTGATGATGGTCAATGTATATTCTAGTGGCACCCTCTCATCTCAAACCATGATATTGTGCATATGTGCTTTCAGCTCGTACTTGTTTTTAGGGGGAAAAAAGGATAAAATGTCAAAGTAGATTTAATATTTTTACCATGATTTAATTTGAACTAAAAATTCTATTTTTTTACAAGCCTTCAATTTAAATTTAAATTTAACATATCAGACAATTCTTTGTTTAAAAATTTTATTTGACATTTTTTTATTCAGTAGGACTCATGTTAAATGTTCATCTTATTTATCAAATGAAACTTTTTTAATAAACTAAAAATAACCAAATAATAATGTTTAGGATAATTTATTTTATTGTGAGATTGGCTATCCATGACCATGGCTGTTGGCACTTGTCCAAGAATCTTTTGTTTTTCTAAGCTATTGTTGTAAGACAATCTTTCTCTCTTTACCGAGAGACACTTTATGTGACCAAATAGAACTTTTCAAGATTGGAAAACTTTTCCACACTTTTTGAATATCTTGCCAAATGTTGAGTTATCTGTTAGAAGCAAGTTTTATTCTATTAAAAACCCTCAATACACTGCAAGCGCACAAGTCGTGGGTGTAATATGTGAGATATCGAGTTCTTGAACAAATATAATTCTAAGTTATCTAAGGCCAAAAGAATTATTAAAATGAAAATAAAAACTGCACAAAAAAGTAAACAGGTGAAGATGATTGATTGGAATAAAAATGTAAAATTAACATACAAAGAATCAAAATAAGAACCACCAAATTAACAGTGGAAATCACAAAAGGAAGATTAGTCGATTATGAGAAGGGGAATTTATCCTATCATCAAATGCTAACATGATTATTTTTGAGTTAATACGATATCGGTCTTAGACTTTCAAAGGGTGAACTATCTCTCGAGTTATAATAATTAAACCATAAATCATACACCTAATTGAATTATGGAATTTGCAATCTCTTAATTAAAAAAAAAACTCACAAATCCAATCAGATCTTAAGCCCTTTAATAGACTACCGGGTCCTCATACGAGATCTCTATTAGAGTAGTGCTCTAAAGGCAATCATCTTTAGCACTTTTGTACAAACTTTATTTTGATTAATAAAGAGAATGACAATTTTCATTAATTTGATATTCATTTATTTATGAATTGATATCGATCTTAAATCGAATTAGTGAAGTTCATAATACAAAACATAGCATGAAGAAAATCATGATGAGATCATGATAATGAAATTCCTATCATATGCAATTATGTTAGTATCTAAATTATTCCTAGTCATAGGATTAACAAGACAGGACATTGTTAATTCGAATAGACTAGCACATGTTATACTCCTTGATTTGATCAAGCAATAGATCTCATAAACTGTAAGCATGAGATGTTTAGAGTTAGCATGTGGATGCTTACTAAGAATAGTAAGTACATCGGATGACCTATTATGAGATTATCATATGGATGATCTATCAAATGTCAGTGATTAATCTCATCATAACAATGATGCAAATATCCTTATACTTGAGATATTCAAGGATATCTTGGATACTGATCCTGAGCTTTGATACCATTTATTGTTACCTCAAGATGAGGTCACTCATAGGGTGGTGATTGAGTATAATTATTGGTATTCAAAGGTAACTGGGTAGCTAATAAAGGATTCACCACTCCTGATAGAAGGAGATGATACCAACGACCTCTTGTAGGGGTCATTACTCGAGAGTCTTTGGCCAAAGCAGTTATGTGTCATGAAGAGAATCTTCAATGACATATACAGTAATGAGATCCCCAGGATAAAAACTAACATCACTTGGACTAGATGTGACGTAGTCAGTTTAGTGGGAGTTGATACATAGCTCATACTCTAAACTAAGTGGGATATAGAATGATGAAGGGATGAATTGCAGAGTAATTGTCTATGGAAAGATTCGTAAGTTGGATAATTAACTATCGAAGAGTTTGTATGTTAATTCACTTACGTTCTGGTAAATTAGCATCATGAAAACCTTCATGATTTGCTTAGATTAAAAGTTCATTCAGGTGGCATGAAACCATTCATGATATGCTTGGATTAAGAGTTAATTTAAGTGTCCAAAATAACTAGGAACCTAAAGATCACGCTAGTGTGCATGGATGTCATTTTAAGTAAGTTACGATTGCAACCCACTTTATGACAGGTGGTACATAAGTAAGTGTACACATACAATTAAGCTAAAAACACATACAATTGAGAGGCAAAGGGTCCAGAAGAGTTCTAGAGGTTGAGAGGAGTGATCTTGAGGTTTGTTCATGCAATTTTATGCAATTGTTGCATGAGTTTAATTGTATGTAACTTGTTTATGATCTAACTCTCAATTAAGCATCTACTTGAATTCATTTTGTATGGTACTCTAACCACCCTTACACGCTGATTTTTCTTCATCTTTGTGTGTCCTACACTAGCTGTTGAAGGTGTTTGGTGTTTGCTACAACCCAAACAAGTAAAAGATTCAAGAAAGGAGGAGCATTTGCAAGGTACATATGTTATAATTTCATGTTCTTACATTCTGTTCATACAAGCACATTGATTCTAGATTTTTTGGGGATGTCGTGGTGTTGGAATTTTGATTCCAATGCTTCCGCTGCATAGCCATGCATGATATGTATAGACCCATGGCTTTCTAATAAACTCTCTTTGCCTAAATTCCCGATTTGATTATTTACGTGATCTATTAAATTGTTTAACTCTCATTACCTAATCTAATCGTTTTGCTATCTATTAACTCTCTCAATTTGTTACCGAAGCATGCAAATACAACGAATAATCACAGTACCCAATCTATTAACATAAAAAGAAATTACATTAACATTGATTCAAGAACAAATCCCTGAAGAATTTTAAAACATCATCATCAAACCCAAATCCATCACTATCAAATCCATCTTCTACATTCAAAAGAAAGAACAATAAAGATGAAATGAAATGTCACTTGGAATGGTCAGAATAAATCGGGAAGATAGTAGCACTACAACCCTTCTTCTCCTTCTTCCTTTCTCCTCCTTCTCTCTTCTTCTTCCTCTCTCCTTAAATCTTTCTCAAAGTGACAGAAGTTGGAGCTCCCCCTAGGGTTCTGTCTCTTTCTTTATATAGTCCTTTTCATTTTAGGCAAACCCTAGGGTTTTTACAAGTCTAAAAGTCTCAAATGTCCCTCGGTAAGTCGCGTTCAAGAGGCTATCGGCGCTGTCTATTGTGCAGGCCATAATTGTGGCACTTGATTTTTCGTGGTTTGTCATGATCGTGACAAACCCTCCATCCTTTTGTCACGATCGTAGCCCCAGGCCTTGCTCCGGGCTTCCTCCGAATTCTCTCTGTCCTTCAATATTTGATCTAAAACATTAACAAATACAACAAGACACCTCAAATACAAAAACTTTAAGCTCAATAGCATGTTCTAACCTATAAAATACTTAAAACACAAATGTCTAACTAAATAACACAATCCTAACTTGAACATGCACTAATCATTCAATTTAATAACTAAATACATACTAAACTACTTACTAAAACATTATGCAACATACCACTATCATTATCTTCACTAGCATGGTCTTCTAATCTTCATGTCTTCTTTAGCTTCTCCCTAAGGTCATAACTAGAAGCTTCAATACCAAGGTTATTGGTGTTAGTGTTAGCTCCATCATTGTTGATGAGAGGTGGAAGGATTTTTTTTTGGTGACCTTAGTACCATCAATTTGAGATGAAACATGGTTAATCATATGAGACCTCATGAGACTCTACCCAAGGATTTACCACAAGGAAAGCTCTTATTCCAGGACTTGCATACATTCTTAAAATCTTGTTCTCCTTGGCCATGGATTTTATTCACAGAATGAAGAAAGAGCTAAAAAGAACTGATCGAATGGAAATGAAGTAAAAGATCGGTATGAGAAAACAATGATAGGCTGATCAGAAAAGCCAAGCGATAGCTAAAATAAGTAAATTAAATCCTGTTGGATGGCAATTTTTCTCACTTTCTGAGACGTCGATCACCCATTATAAATCATATAAAGTCCAGGACAAGAACAAGATCTAAATGCATAAAACAAGCTAAAACAAAGAGAGTGTGAGGTTGATATAAATGTGTAGCAAACAGCTTCCTAAAAAAAATGAAAATTAGAAAAGAAGGTGATGGGTCTAGTTGTTGCCTTTGTTTGGTAATGATGAGCAATTAACAAAGCCAAAGAAAGCATAAAGAGAGAGAGAAAAGAAGGAGAGAATAGAAAATAGTTCACCACTTAATCTGAGGAGTAACCCACCCCTGTTTCATTTGCACTAGGGATCCTCGTATCTATGTTATCATAAGACATGACCCTATACCCAAAAACAACAAAGAACAAAAGGAAAAGAATTAGTATTAGGGAATGTTTGAAAACTTTTTCAATGTTGTCATTTGGATATTTTTAGTCTTTGTTTTTTAGATCTCATTTGTGAAATAAAATGCATATTTGATATGGATCTCATATAAAAATAAAATAAAAAATGTTAGTTATTTTTTTTGCAGAGATTTCATGGAGACGTCAAGTTAAGGTTTAAATGAAATGTTTGTAAAATGTTAGAATTTTTTGATAAATTGTTTGAAATGTTTAGGTTGAATTTAAATTTTGTAAAAATATTAGAGTTCAATTTTACTCTTTTGTAAAAAATAAAATAAAAAGAAAGGAAAGGAAGTCATTACTCATGAAGGTGCTAGCATTATCATGCCGTCTATAGGTAAAATCAAAATCTTAAATAAGAAATAATAGCTAATTTCTAGAAAATAAATCAGCTTCATTACAGGATGTATACGGTGACTTGGGTTGACCCGAAAAGAAAGGTCGTTACCTACGTCCATAGAGTACACCAGTCAAAGATTTCGTAACATAAATTATTTAGTCCCATCTTAAGTTTGTTTTAACAGCAACCAAACAAAGATGTGAAGAAGAAGTATGCGTGTTTATATTTTGACGTTAACTTTAGTGGAAAGCTCCAAAACTCTAAAAGTAAAAGTATTTCCTATTAAATTTTAGCCCCGTCAAAACAATACAAGGTTTTGTAACTTCGTTTTCAAATATTTATTCATCACCCCTTTAGTTTTAGAGTAATATAAAGAGAGGGAAATGTTAAAAATTGGAAAAGACAACCCTTATTTGTTGGGTGGCGAAATATATCTGTAAATTATTGCTTCTAATTTTTTAATTAATATTAGGATTTGATGATGAGTATTGAGAGTTGCGTTTTTGGTGGTAGACCACAAAAACCATATTAATGTCTACGTGTTAAAGATTAACTACACATGCAAATATGGTTTTGGATCACCTTGATTACACGTTTATCTTATCCTGTTTCAGAGGATCAAAAAGGTGTTATCCGAATCTTAACATTTCAGATTAAAAAGATTACAAGATGCTTAGCATTATAAATCGTACGATATGATAATGGCACCCCTGTATGTAATAGTATGATGATGGACTGCACTACTCGTAAAACTTTCTCTTCAAGTAGTAATTTCCCCAATTTAATTAAATTTTTTTAATAAATGAAAAGGATACTATATCTCTCATATGTATTCAGTCCTATCCATTTTATTGGTAATATATTCTGTGCCTCTTTAACATGCTTTACCTTTAGCTAATACAAATTCAACTCAACAACTGCAAACATATTTAAACAAAACAAATGGCATCAACTCGATCTGCAATATTCCAATTCGAACGTCTGAAGAAGTGACTTGATGATGAAGCTAATTGAGTAAAGAAGCAGAAAGAAAGTCAAGCTTTGCTAATGTTATACAATGATAATCTTTGTCACACTTGGCTATAAAATATGATGGAAATGTTGGGCATATCCAAAGATAATCTCCATCCAAAAGAAAGCCGCCACACATATTGGTGATTTCGTCACAAACGATAACAAATGAGCGTAATATCTTTCTTTATATAATATTCGTTTTATATGGTGACATGTCACGATGTCGAGGGAATTCATGGCGTGGGCGTAGCAATCTTGAGTCATATATTTAGTCATTTCCAACTAGCTCCAACTAAAGATGCCAGTAGGTTTTTAACCCGATTAATATTCGCACTATTCGATCTAATGGATTTAAATATGGGTAGCAAATCGTAAAAATCGATTAATATGGATATGGATATGGATATGGGTTATAAAAAATGGATATGAATATGGGTAAAGTAAAACCCGAACCATGGATACCCATATCCTATCTGTTTTTTATTAACTCTATTTTTTCTATTTTTCTTGAATATTTATGGTTAAATATAATAAAATATTAAAATTTTATAC
>JANITX010000003.1:32448724-32460561 GCA_027564395.1 Erythroxylum ulei | reverse complement strand
GAAATGTTTTTAAATGACATGGGCCCAATTTGATTAGTAATTTCCGCTTACATGTACCTTGTTTTAAAGAAACAAAATTTTTATGATTAATTTTGACGGAGTGATCGTTCTAGCATGCCACCCTCACGGGGTACGTACTCGGATATCACCATGGATATCGAGTACGTGTCTTGCGAGAGTGGGGTGCTACATCTTCACTCATAGATACATACTTTCCATCCTCTTTTATCATCTTTACTAGCTTTTTAGGACATTGTGCAACCATATGTCCTCTCCCTAGACATTTGAAGAACAAAACATCTTGATGCTCGATTTTTGAAAAGGAATTAACATTAGCTTTCACTCCACATAAAGCATGCATTTTTGGTTTAGCTACTTCATAATTTGGGAGATTTGTCTTTCTCTCTACTCCCTAAATTACACCATGATGAAGAACCCTTATTGAAAAAACAAAAATGATTAATAGGCCTCTTCTTAATATGTTTTCCACCTTTATGTTAATATGCACTGCATCCTCCAACTCTATGTAATGATGTAACTGAATGATATTGATAGTTTCTTAGTTTAGCTAACAAATAAATTGAGGAATTTTCACCTCTCAATCTTTCTTGGTATTTGCCCTAATTATAGCAACTTTCATCTCCTTATATTACTCCTCTATGCTCTTAGAACCTTGAGTTAACATTTGCAATATTTGGTAAAGCTCTTTATAATAGGAACTTTACATAAATCGCTTCCTTATGACCAAATTCATCCCGTCTCAATTTGTAATTGGTAGCGCTTAGTTCCTCCTTCTAGTGAGAATTTATTTGTCCTACCAATCCACTATATTGTCACTAAGCTTTACGTTAACTAGTTTAACCTTCTTCTTTTTAAAAAAATTATAGCACTCAAAAGCTAACTTTACACACTTCTCCTACTCCAAGTATGCATTTAGATCTACCTTCCTCATAAAAGGTAGTATCTCCATCTTAATGTTATCCATTTTACTATTTACCATTTTTCATACTCCTTTTCAAATACTATACCAAATTTGTCTCCTCCTTATCTCTATATTCTTGCTCCTTTACCACCTCTTAGGTTGAGCTCTCCCAAGTAGTTGATAATACCTTTAACTCTATCATTTACCTTAAAGTCATCAGTCTTAGAAGTTGGAGGTGGATTATGTTATACTCTAACTGTAGTAGCTTTATGTTTCTACAACTTATATTAAACTTCACCAAATTATAAAAGAAGTTGTTTGTATTGGCCTTAGATTACGTTCATCCGACATTTCATAATTAATTAGGTTAGTGTTGAAGATAGGTAAAACTTTCCCCTTTCTCTCAATTAATAGTTCCTTAAGTTGATTCTTGGTGTATGCATTGCAATTTGCTGATTTGTTAATATTTCGTGATTAATTCTTGAGTTGAATTGGTTGATTGAATTGCGTTATTGTTTTAGTTTCGTTATAGTTAAATTTTTGCAATTTGTTTCAACCTTAGAGTTTAGGATTAGATTAACCCTCCTCATGGTATCGACATCTAAGATACTATCGAATGACCCATACGCTTACAAAATATCAAGGTTAAAATATTAAAACTACACATACCGGAAAACAACGATTAAGTTTTTGGCGCCATTGCCAGGGAAGTGATTAGTTTAGTTCTATAGTTTAAAGTGTTTAGTTTAGTTTTTAGTTTTTAGTCTTTAATTTTTATTTTTGTTCTTTCTTTTTTATTTTTGAAATCGTGCTCTTGCATGAACGCAAGAATCATGAGAAGTTCGAGTCACGCAACTGAAAAATTAGATTTAGACATTACTCTACTAGAACGAACCATTAGGAAAGCTCGACGTAATGAAGAAGAAGAAGTTACAAAAACAACAATGACTAAGGAATTTTAGCAGGATTTGGACCAACGGAGCGAACCAAGGACGACAATATGGACTTTATGAGACCAGGGTTTAATGTGGCTAACCAAGCAGCTAGATCACCAATATAAACCCACCATTTGAAATTAAACTAGCTCTCTTGAACATGCTTTAACAGAATGTGCAATTTTATAGACTGGCAAACGAAGACCCCAACGTGCACATAGTAAACTTCATAGAAATCTTTGATACCTTTAGGTACTATCAGATGTTGGAAGATGCAATTCGAATTAGGCTCTTTCCTTTTACCCTTAGAGATAGAGCAAAGGCTTGGTATCACTCCCTTAACCTAGCCAATGTTACCACTTGGGATCAGTTAGTTCGTGTCTTTTTAGATAAATATTTCCCCTTGACTAAGACCACTAAGATCATGAAGGAAATCACCAACTTCTAATAAGGTGACGGGGAATCGATCTACGAAGCGTGGGAACGATACAAGGATTTGTAATGGAAATGCCCACATCATAACTTACCCAGGGAATTTTTATTACAAACGTTATATAATGGGGTTACCCCACATATGAGAGGCACGATCAATGGAGCTTCAGGAGGATCATTTATAAGGAAGACAGTTGATGAAGCGAAATAATTAATAGAGGAGATGGAGAGTAATAGTTGTTTATGGACGAATGAGTGAAGTAGACAAACTACTACATTCCATGAACAAAAAGGAATTATGGTTGCTGATCAAATGACGGAAATGCAAGCGAAGATTGATAACTTGACTCGACAACTCAACAACATGAAGGCTTCGTCCTCAACTCCATTGAAGGCCATACAACTTAAGTGTGAACTCTATGGACAATTGGACCATGACACAGTGGATTGTTTCTTAATAAAAGAAGGTGATTCAGAGCAAGTGAATTACGTGGGAGCCTAGTGTGGACGAGGAGGGGAAAACAATCCCTACTCCAACATTTACAACCCTAGGTGGAAGAATCACCCTAACTTCTCTTGGACGAACAATGCGGGAGGATAGTTTAGACCTCAAGGACAATTGGGCTTCCAACAAGATAAACCAACCTCAATGGAATCTAAGTTGGATAAGATTTTAGATAAGATTGGAGATATAGAGGATGCACATAGGACGCTTCAGAGCAAATTCGAGCCAGTTACCAAGAACCACGCCTCTTCAATACATAATCTGGAGGTCCAAGTAGGTTAGCTAGCTGAAGCAATATCTACTTGAAATGTAGGAACCCTTCCAAGCAATACCGAGTCTAACCCAAAGGAAAGGATAGGATCATGTCCATCTCGCAAACCTTGGAAAAGGAACTTGATTATACAAAGGAGAATGAAGATAAAGGAAAAGGACAAGTAATTGTGGAACTCCTTCCAAATGAGCTCGGAATTGAGTCAATCAAAAAATCTCCACCCAAATTACCATACTCTATTTTAGCATAACAAAAATCATTATCAAGTAGGTAAAGAGGAATTCTAAAGAGGTTGACTTAAACAAGGTTGAGAACATAATAGAATACCTACAAACGAGGCTTACATTAATGGGATCGGTGAAGAAGAGGGTTAAGGAGCGCGAAGCAGAAGAAAACCCCAATATAGCACAGAAGAAAGAGGATCCAGGGGATATTTACGTTCCTTGCACTATAAATGGAGTCAACATAAACAGGGCATTCGCGAATTTGGGAGCGAGTATCAATATGATACCTAACATCTTTAGTCAAAAGTTGGGGTTAAGAGAGTTAGTACCTACAAAGATGTTAGTAATGACAGCCAACAGAACAGTCCATCAACCAAAGGGGATTATTAAGGATGTGCAAGTACAAGTCGATAATTTTACTTTTCCTACAGACTTTTATTTGTTGGATATTGGAGAAGATGTAGAAACCCCTACGGTCTTTGGAAGATCATTCCTAGCCACTGCTCACTCAATCATTGATGTTGATGGGGGGAACTAAGTCTGAGGATATGTAAGCAGTAAGTAACCTTCAAAGTGTCAAAGATAGACAATAGTCCTCCTTTACCTCCAACTAATGTCAAGGAGCTCGAACCTCGAAGGAAATGGAAAGATATTGCGGATCCTGGGAGTGCCTTCAGAAAGAAGCGATTGTGTAGAAGAAGGCAAAAGAAGGAGAGACATAAGGATGGTGGAATCAAGGGCTTGGTAACTCATGTGCAAATTGTTAGATTAATGACTACACTGCCATTGCACCACTCATTTGAATCACTATGAGCAAAAGAAAAGCGTTGAGCTACTGATGTTAAAAGAAGTGTTGTATGGGAGGCAACCCTTGAAATTTTAGTTTCCTTAAATTGTCTTTAGAAATTTTGAATTCCGTAGTTAGCTTATTTCATTTTCAAATAAAATCGAAAGACATAGGATGTCGAAGTGAATTCTATGATCGATGAAGTAAGTAAAGAGAAGTAAAGAGCCATAAGAAGTTAAGAAGAAATTTCAGAAAGTAGAGAATGACAAAAGAAAAGAAAAATTAAAATTGGTAAAAAAAAATTGTAGACTACGATTGCGACCTGTGGCAGGGTAAAAATGACAGACGCACATTTCACTTAAAATTTTACCATTTAACCATCCAATCATCTATAAATACATTTCTAACTTCACTTTTTCACTCACTTTTATTTTCACTTTATCTCTCTAAACTTTATCTTTCCAATCACTCTCACTTCTCTCTACAAAATTTCAAACCTCCAAATTTCTTTCGATTTCTACCGACTCACATGACAATATGTCGTGTATCAAGCAAACAGTAAAGCGTAATCAATTAGCGAGGCAAACACAAGTCTCAGGACGAGGGAAGAGGAACAAAGTAGCTGATTACAAAGCACCTTTCCCAATCTTCTCGAATGAGGAAGGTACTTGTTTCCATTCCCTTCGTTGTAAACAAATTATGGTTCCAAAATATCCTCACTTTGAAACTTTATATAGATTAGAACTGCGATACAAGATCGAGAGCTTAGTTGAGAAAATTCAATAGGGTTAGTTTATTCAAATTCAATTCCCAGTTTACGAAGGACTAACCTTAGAATTTTTTACTTCTCTTCAATATGAATCCAACAAACCTAGGGAATTGTGGTTTAGGTTGTGGGGACAACCCTATAGGATTTATTATGATACCATGTATGAAATTTTTGGTTACCCCGAGTCTTCCGTAGTGGATCAACACGACAATTTTCATGTCAGCCCCTATTGGACACAACTAATTGGATTAGAGCATTTTGACGCTAAGAACGCATACAACAACATTATTAGGAGTCACGAACACTTATTAATGCGCAAATTCATGTGCCAAACAGTTTTTGACAAAAATGGAAACCAACAAGTGTTCAACAAAGGAACTGTTTATGTTATGGTGCATGGATCATAGTATCACAGTTTGCACAACCACCTACAATTTCAATGCAATTATTGTTGCTCGAAAGAAGAGGAGCAATAATTTAGGAATGGACTTGGTTTTGGCCATAGCTAACTACTATGGAGTTGAGTGCAACAGACTTAGAATCTACCAACCTGAGTTCATGAACCAACATCATCTATGGCGAGCTGAAATCTTGAAGTTTCATGATATGGAACTTCGAGATATTAGTATCAAGACACATTGTCAAGGGCAGGACTGGTTAAATAAGTTCAAGCGCTCAATAACAACAAGAAGGGGATTTGACTAGTAAGGATTCCGAAGAGGAAGAAGATGTAGAAGAATCGGGATGAAATAAGGTACTGAACATAATCTCCACAAGCACTAAGGTAATTATAGATACACTTGCGAAGAACTCCCGAAGGATGAAGGAGATGGCTCGAACCTAACGACGCCAAAGCCGGAACATATGTCGTATTCATTGCTATTTCAAGGCTCAGGGTGTTCAACTGCCACCTCCAACTTCATCACCACCTCCATCACCATAAACCTTGCTCTTAATCCTTTCTTTCTTTTTTAAATTAGTCTTTTTATTTTTATTTTTTATTTTTTATTGTTATTTTTCATTTTACTTTAATTTATATTTCTTTTGTCTTTATGTGAGTTTGTTATCACCTTCTCACATTGACGACAATGTATTGTTCAAATGTGGGGAGGGTTATGTGTTTTTATTTGAGTGTGAATTTTGCATATTATAGTTGTTAGGTTGCATTATGTGAATCGTGCGAATGTGTCAATGGCTTAGACGAATTGAAATTGATTTAATTTTGAACATGATCTATTAGGTTGTAGAGAATTATTAACTTGCATAATTGGTGAATTGGGGTTCCTTGATTAAGTATGTAGCTTAATTAGGATTTAGTGTTTAAGTGTTGCCCTTTAAATTATCACATTCATTCATAATTTGAGCCCTTTTAACCTAAGTAGCTTTGCTAGTACTTTTTCATGAAAACGAGTAGCTAAAGCAACAAGGTTGTAATAAAATATTTAACAAAAGTGGTTATTTTTTAAAATAAGTAACTATTCCGCTGGCCTTCGGGTTATGAATAGAGCTAGTAGCTAGTTGAGAACGTGATATAGCTAAGTAACCAGATCGACACACATCACAAATATGTGCCTTCACGTAAAAAGGCTATAATGACGTTCCAATCGAGCAGCTTAATAAAAAACATGATTTAGTTAAGTAACCGGATCGACATTCATAATCAATGTTTGCTTCCGCATAAAAAGACTAAGTCTATGTTCAAAAAAAGTAAAAAAAAAATAAAAAAAAAATCGAATAAACCTTCCGAACTTGTAATAGTTTGACTTTTCATGAAAACGTATTTAGGATTAGTTACAGAGTTGAACGACCGAAGAATTATTAATGAGTGTGTGCAATTGAAAAGGGTAAAAAATTTAACAATTGAGTCTGGATTAATATGTATATTTAGTTCAAAGCCCCAAGAAACGGATTTTTCATGTTAATGATTTGAAATGACTTGAATGATTGTGTTTTAAATTAAATTTATTTCATGAAGTTAAAGACATTGTCTCATTAATGCATTGTGTGCTGTGTGAATTTATGTGTGTTTGTTATTTTGTTTGCTTGAGGACAAGCAAACGTTTAAGTGTGGGAATGTTGATAAGTGTGAAATGCATCGTGTTTTAGGGTATAGTTTGATATATGTTTATCTCTTTATTCAATTGTTTAGTATGTATTTTTGGTAGAATTGTGTTAGTTTGTGAATTATTTGTGTTTTAAGTGTTTTTATGGGTTAGTACAAGCATTTGAGCTTAATTATTATGTCTTTGAGGTACCTTGATGTGTTTGTTAATGTTTCAGGATCAACAGTGAAGAACGGAGAAGTATCGGAGAGGCTTGGACCGAAACAACGGCTCATGATCGTGACTATCTACCACGATCGTGACAGAAGCAAGGGAAACAGCCCCATGATCGTGGCCAAATCGCTATGATCGTGATAGAAGCATAAAACTTGTCCCACGATTATAATAGAAAGCGTACAAGTGGCCCATGATCGTGGCCTGTATCAGGCAGACACGCAAACACACTAAAAAGTCGAGTTTTGAGGAATTTTCAGACCTTTTGACCTTGGAAAAACCCTAGGGCTGCCTATAACACATTAAGATGAGACAAAAGAGAGAGAGGGCTTCTAGCATCAGCTACCATCACAAAACTCTAGAGAGAGTTCATCGAGAGATTTAGAAAGAGATGAAGGAAGAGAAGAAGCCTACACGAAGTACTTCCCGAAATAGGAGGTTTCTCGTTGTTGCTACCTCCAACATCCATTTGGATCTATTTTCCAGTGTATTTCCATTTTTATCTATGTATAGAATTGGAATACCTGTTGAGATACGATTTATGAATGTTGAGGATTGTCTAAACTAACCTTTAGGTTATTTTTATCTTTGATTCAATAAAAATCTGATTGTTTATGTGAATTGGATTCATTGTGATTGATTTCTACATTTTCATAAATCGACAATAGACTGCGAGCGTGAACCAATGAAAAATAATTAAATTGGGCTAACGAGAGTTAGGTAATTTAATAAGAACAAGAAATCAATCAAATTGGTAATTGTGTGATAAGAGATCTCACATAAGTTTTTGGTAGTCTAGTGGAAAACTTCAGATCTAATTAGGGTTTGGATAAATTGTGAATTGAAAATTTGCAATTTTCCATAATCTGATTATGGTTTATAATTTAAGGCTTTTGGTTATAACTTGAGAGAGAGTGACTAAACCTAGGATAGTCCAGGACCAATAATTTGACATTTCATAATTAATTAGGTTAGTATTGAAGATAGGTAAAAAGTTCCCCTTTCTCTCAATTGGTAGTCCCTAGGTTGATTCTTGGTGTGTGCATTCCAATTTGCTGATTTGTTAATATTTCGTGAATAATTCTTGAGTTGAATTGGTTGATTGAATTGTGTTATTGTTTTTAGCTTAGTTATAGTTGAATTTATGTAATTTGTTTCAGTCTTAAAGTTTATGATTAGATTAACCCTCCTAGTGGGATCGACACCTTAGATACTACGTGAACAACCTATACGCTTGTGGAATATCGAGGTTAAAATATTAAAACTACGCATATTGAAAAACAACGATCAGATTCAATATCAATATGACAGGTCCAAGGACAGTTATATTGATAGGTTAATCTAAGAAATAAAACATAAAACTATGCAAAAGAAGGATATGAATTACCAAATCGATAATGATAAGATCTTAGAATTAATCGCCACTAGTAAGTTAAATAAGATCTATAGTTAATAGAGAACCTACATAAGAGTTTCTAGAAGAACAAGGATGAAGATAACTCTCTAAAGGTTTTCATTTCAATAATAATGATACATTTTTAATTCATCCATAAGATAGCCTTATATAAAAACACAAAGCTCTAAAATTGGAACTTTAAAAGAAAAATAATAATTTAAAATTACAAAATTTTAACTATTTAAAATACAAGAATAACATTTGTCACAGCCAATACTAGTGTCTATTTTGTTTTGGAACTCCCAAAGTGCGAAACCAAGATGAGTCTAGTGCTAATTACAAGTTGAACTCTAGCATCAATTTGCTTTTAGAACTTCAGTCTGTAAAACCTTGTAAAAGACCAGTGTCAATTTAATTTTTGTATGACACAAGTCAATTTTGTAACTATCATCTCCAACTTCTTTTTGACACTTGACTTGAATCTTTTGCAAGTTGTCTAAGCAAGTCCATACCTTCCTTGAGCAGAAATTCTTGTAGCTCAAGTCACTACTTGAGTCCTGTCATCTCAACTTTCTCTCTATAAGCCAAGTCGTCTACCTTCTTATTGGGAAAAACACTCTTCGATTAACCTCTTTCTAGAATTTTTTTGTACAACCACTATACTTCATGCATATTAAGATTGTATGTTTCAAATTCTAATTAGCACTCTTTAAAATTTAGAAAACTCAAACTCAAAAATCTAAGAAAAATCATAGGTCTTCTTTCTCTTTTCTCATATTCTTCGTAAGTATTTATGAATATGAGTGATTGTCATTGTTTATTAGTAAGCATGCATTCACTTAGTTTTTTTTTCCTCTATTTTTAATTCATCCTTCCAAAACTCTTTTTAATTAGGTTTTGTTTTCTTATTTGAATGCTATAGACTCAAAATTGAAGGAAAAGCCTTTAAGGGAATCAAATGAATAGAACATAAGGATAAAGAGTTAAAGGTATATTAATACGATTGTAAATATCATCTTTCTTTTTCGTTTTCTTGTTTATTCTTTTGCTTGTATGATTTTCATGGCTCACAATCATGAAAGAATATAGGAACTTGGCACTAATTGTATTAGGTTTACTGTTTAAATCATTTATATACTTCATGAGGGTTGGTGATGATGGCCTATTGATGTTATTTTTCTATCTTTTTTTCTTTTGATACTTATTTTAACATGCCTCCAAGTACGTGCTTGTAATTTCTTTTAGCCCTAGAAGTTGTCTAGGCATAACAATCGTTAGGTTATGATACTTTGTTCATACGATTGGAAATCTTGGCACAGTATTGATGTGCTAGACTTATCATTTTGTTTTAGTGATCTATTGTTTGTTCTCTATATTCCTTCTTAGATTTTCATTCAATTGTTAATCAATTATTACTGGAAAGTTGATGAATTTTTGCACCAATAAGCATCCTCAAACTTTTGTAAAAAGAAAAAAAAAGATTAATGTTATTTTTATAAATTTTACGACTTAACCCATATTTTATAAAATTTTATTGAAATATTTGATTTTAAATGCTATTTTCATTTTGCACTTAATATTTGGGCTCACATTTTAAAATATCTAAATAAAAATTGGGTCCAAGCCTTGATTTTTTTATAAAAATAAAGAAGTTTGATTTGGATTTTCAAGGACTCAATCAAAATCTTTAGACTTAAAAAGAAAGTAAATTTGATTGTCTTAGTTTAATTTCCTTATAAAAGTTTTTCTTAAGCTTATATGATCGGTGAATGGCCCGAGCAGAATGTGTGGGTGTGGATGTGTGTGTACATGTTTCCGCTGGTGCTCAAGCTTGGTATTGCCCTAATTGGATTCTTTTCAACGAACCGCCCTACATTTCCTGTTGTCAATGCATGGTAATGAACTCGTTAGGGAAAGAAGGTTCTTGAGAAGGTCATGTTGCGCGAGGATGGAGCCATTCTCTTCAAGTTTGCAGTTGAAGCTAATCTTGATGAAGAGCTTGGACTGTGGCATATAGGTGACCAGCCACTCTTCCTCTAGAAATGGAAACTGGGTATGGAACTTGATTGAGGAAGGATTGATGTTTTGCCACTATGGGTGAACTTCCATAACTTAACTATGGAATTCTGGACAATAGAGGGTCTTAATTTCTTGGCTAGTTCATCGGGTAGGCCAGTGTGCATAGATCATTAAACTGCCACAATGGAAAGGATTAGTTATGCTAAACTTTGTATAGACGTATCGAAGAATGCTCCCTTACCTAACTTCCTCCTAATTCTCAGACTAAGTAAAGTTGGTCCCTTAAAGAAATCTGAAATTTTCATTTCATATCCGTAGAAACCCAACTATGCTATCAAAAAATGGATGCCTATGGGTAAGGTTTTTAGCAATGGTTGGTATGAGGAATTAATGACTACTAAAATATACTCTGGCTGTTGATAATGTTGAAATAGTTGTAATTCCTACCAGTCCTACAGTTGATCACGAACTACCTGTCCTTCTGGCAAATGCTTCTATCACTGCGTCTTCTCAATCCCCTAGTGTAGTAGCAGTGGGTTTTAAAGGAAGTGATGACCAGCAAATTGTTTTCTTTCTTGTTAATGCCTCTAACCATCATGCCCCCCTATCTAATGCTACTACTTCTGTTGTTTTTCTGTTGTCTAACGAAGAACCAGTGGGAGGTACAGGCAATGTAGACAAACATTCAGACCTCTTGGAAACATCCAACCTATGCTTCGTGACTGATCATCATTCTGCCCTCTTGGCTTAATCCAACCAATGCTCCGTGACAGTTGAACTTCTAGCACCACAAGATGCTCCTAATATGACTAATTATTTGGCAGTTTCTAGTAGTCCAGTGGTTGTTCTTGATACCACTAAAGTGGCTACATTACAGGATATATCGATAGCTAATTCCCTGGTTAATATTCTGGCAGGTCCAAAAAGCACTGCAGTGGTTCCTGAAGTCCCTCAATCTGTTACATTATATTAACTCCAAAGGGTTGAATCCTTAGACACCACCTTGACAGTCTCTAGAATTGTAGATGGTGTTTCTACTATACCTCTGTTTGTTGAATCCTCCAAGCCTCTAGCAGCCAATGATTTCAAGATATCCAACAGTAGCTCTAAAAGAAAGTCAGTAAGGAGGAGAGGTAAGCAAATCAGTAAACATATAGGGATTCCTCCACCAATGTCAATCTTGGTATGGAATACTAGAGGGCTGAACTGTTAAGTGACCATTTCACCACAATAGCTTAAGCTGTTGTGTGAGGCCAACTTAATTGGTTTTATATATTCTCTAACACACCCCCTCAAGTGAA
>JANITX010000003.1:32434974-32448624 GCA_027564395.1 Erythroxylum ulei | reverse complement strand
GCTGAAACACTCATCTTCGCTCTTCGATCAGTCGACTGGAATGATTGTAGTCGACTGGAAATGTTTGTAGTCGACTGGAAATGTTTGTAGTCGACTGAAACTTACGAAAATAACCTCCGCTCTTCTTATAGTCGACTGGAACTGTTTGTAGTCGACTGAAACTTACGAAAATAACCTCCGCTCTTCTTGTAGTCGACTAGAACTGTTTGTAGTCGACTGGAACTGTTTGTAGTCGACTGAAACTTACGAAAATAACCTCCGCTCTTCTTGTAGTCGACTGGAACTGTTTGTAGTCGACTGGAAATTCTCCAACGGACAAATTTGCAGATAATCTTCAATCTTTCAAGATCATCTTCAATCTTTCAAGATCTTCTTATCCATATTTTGTGATCATTAAAGATTATCCCTATCTTCATGATATTTTATCCCTTTGATATTTGTAGATTATCTATCAATTGCATTCTTGGAAATTATCACTTGAAATTGCATTGATCCTTTAATTAAAAACCTTAAATAATTTCTTAACCAATTCTATATATTTTATAATTATCAAAACATAAAGGGATTTTTATTTATCAACCACCATTGGTCCAACATGGGTCGGTTACATAGATTGGGTCTTACCGGGTAGATCAATCTTGTGTAATTTTTGTAAGCTACAGTGAAAGAATTTAATCTGGGTGAGGGCCTCGCAGACGTAGGCAAAGTGTGCCGAACTGTGTTACCAAACGTCGGCGTCTTTGGTATTTTGCTTTTGTGATTGTCGATTTACTTGTGCGGAAAAATTAATTTTGGATAGTCTACGAATTGATTAACGATTTAATTATTTTAAATTATTTAATAGATTAATAATTTAAATTTCTAAGACGAGGTACAATCCCCAATCACAACACTTTTAGGTGAATAGGCTCAGAAGAGATACTTTCTACCAAGTGACCCACACAAAGGAGAGATCTATGGACATATACGTCACCATCAAAACGGTAAAATTGTTATCCAGGCATCGAAAATACTTCTGAGACTCACTCATGAGGACTTGTTCAAGAAAAAATAAGATAATGTCTACTTGCCTGTATAATAAGACAACTTGGACTTGCAAATCAACTAAATGTCTTTTTCAAAAATATTTTAAAATTTATTACTTTCTATTATATATTTTAAAATATTGAATTTAGAATTTACTTTGTAGTCATTCTAATATATTATTATTGTGATTATGATTGCATTGTCATTACTTCCACAAACGACTTTGACTAAGTCCAACTTTGGCCGGCCGTTCTCCGGATATAGATAAGCAAATGCTGGCTTCTCCTTCTCCAAAGCTTGCAATCCATTCAAAATAGCCTCATTTTCTTAGACTCTCCCAATGATGAATTGCAATAGGCATCTCCTACTAGTAGCCGTAGTTATTCTTGAGGTCTTCCTACTGGTAGGACACCATAGTTGTAGCGCGAGCAAGAATTGCAATTCTTCTTGTGGAGATATATCTATTCGATTGCCGTTTCGTTTGAGAACAGATCCTGAAGGTTGCGGTTTCAAATCCTTTGAGCTTGACTGTGAAGACAACCAGAAAACGATATTGCACTTGTTTTCTTCTGCAAAATATTACGTACGCGAAATCAATTACGCAAGCTATAGCATTCGAGTTGTGGACGCCGGTGTCCAAAAGGACAACTGCTCCTCACTTCCTCGCTATCCTCTAACATGGAATCTATTACGCCCTTTGTCTCTGTCTGAATTGTTTCCCGAATATACTGAGGACTTGGTTTTCGTGCGATGTGTGAATCCTGTGGCACAGGATGTTAGACATCACAATGCTCTATTGGATGGTTATAATCGGGTGCAATATGTAGATAGTTCAACTTGCGTTAATGGAACGCATTACAATTATTCTTCCTCCCATTCTTTAAAAGGTGAATATTCCTATATAGCCGTCAGTCAATTTCTTAGAGTGTCAGATTTGAAAGATTCGTGCCGTGTAGAGAAGACGATGCTTTCGGTGGTTTCAACTATGGAGACTATGCTAAGTAATAGAAACAACTTGACTTATAAAGACGTCCATGATTGTCTGCTGTTTGGCTTCCACTTCTCTTTTTATAATTTTTGCTGCCGTAATTTCGACGTTTATAATCCTTGCAACTTTGAAGGAGATCGCCAAATATGTGATTTTCCTAGTATTCCAGGTATGTTATGTTAGAGTGCCTCATATTGCCTAGACATCAAAATATTAAAGGGTTTATAAGTGGTAAGGGTCAACTATCCAAACAACTAGTTATAGTTATTTGGACAATGGCTGACCCAAGCCCAATTCTTGTTAGTGGACTCTACACTTTACCCATATTAAAAAAATTTAACATGAACGACCCTCATGAAAAATCTTTAGTAAAAGAAGTAGTGAAAGAAAAGAAGGTCTGCCTTATTGGGCTCATTGAAACCAGGATAAAATAACCACGTACATTATCTTGTTCGAAAATTTTAGGTGTAGATTGGGAGACTTTTTCTAATCATAGGTTTCACTATAACTGTAGAATCTTTTGTCTATATAACACTCGGATGATTGCAGTACAGTTGTTAGAGGAATCAAAACAATTATGCATTTGAGATGCTAGATGATAGGTATGAATCTTGTGTCTATTGCCATTCTTATATATGCATCCAATATTGGTTTCCAATGTAACAAATTATGGATGGATTTACAAAGATTGCAATTGGGTATACATAACTCGTGGCTTGTAATGGGTGATTATAACTGCTCTCTTAGCCTAAAAGAAGTGGAAAGTAGCACACAATATAACCTTAGCTCAACCAATGAACTCTTTAACTTCCTCATGAAGATGGATTTTGTGGATTTACACTGGAATGGCAGACTTCTTACATGGAGTAACAATTACTTGGACAAAGCAATAGTCATCTCTGCTTGACTCTCCCACTTTCCCAACTCTTTTGCTCACTTTAGCGAGAGCCTAATGTCTGATCACTCCTATATGTGTAGATTAGGAGACTTTATATTTTTTAGTAGTATAAAGGTTGGCAATTTTGCTGTAACGCTTTATGCATCTTTCTCTTCTTATTGCTATCCATTCTATTATATTGGCTTAGTAAATTTCTTAGACTTACTTTGCCTTTGTAGGAAACACCTTAAACACGAGGGATTTGGTAAAGTTAAGTTGAATTTCGAGAGTTCAAGTACTGTACTTAGACTTTGGTTCATTTTGTGTGCTAACTTGGAGTTCTTTGCAAAGTCTTCGTAACATTTGGTATCAAACCAATGTTGGTGGTTCAATGGTTGGTGGCAGCAATCTTAATAAAGGTGTTACACAGGTGGAAGCGCTCATCAGTCCTTTACCTACAGGTGAAGAAGAAGTCTCTTCTTAAGCATCACGTGCTTTGGAGAGGCAAATCCAAGCATTGCAAGATCAAGTGGCTGAATTGTTTAAAGCACAAAAGGATGCCAATTTCAAAATGAGCATCCTCAAACGTGCTATTGCAACAGAAGATGCGGGACGTAATAAAAGCACCATGCTAAAGGTTTGTGAACCAAAAGTTTTCGAGGGCATTCAGAATGCTAAAGAACTTGAGAACTTCTTGTGGATTATGGAGTAATATCAGACTTAAAAGAAGTGAACGTTTCAACAATGTATCTTGATGGAGATGTAAAATTATGGTGGAGAACGCAAACCTCTACCTATATTAGTGCAGGTAGACCTTTCATTAACACTTGGGAGAAAATAAAGAATGAACTAACGAATCAGTTCCTTCTCAATAACACTTTATGGCTCGTGAGAAAAGCTTTGATGCGTTTAATCAAAACAAATCCGTGCAAGAGTATATGAGAAAATTCAAGTCTTTGATGTTGGACGTGTAGATCATGTTTAAGGAAGATAAGTTGTTCAATTTCATAAGTGGCTTGTGAGGATGGGCATAAATAAAGCTTTAGAGGTAGAACGTGAAAGAACTCCATAACACGATAGTGGTTGCAAATGCCTTGGTAGATCTTCAAATGCCACCACCTATTTGAACGAGCAATAAGGGAAAAATAATGGTGGGACATAGAATGGCTTTGAGAAAGACAAAGAGAAAGTATATGAATCTTCTTAATACAAGTCCAAAAAACAAATAAAATAGAATATTGCTTGTTTCATTTGTGAAGGATGCACTTTGCTCGTGAATGCCCAAAACGAAAGGTAGGTAAGGAGCAAATGAATTTCATGGTCTCGAAGAATTAAGGAAAAGGAGAGGATGACTCAATGGAAGAAGTCTACCTCAACAACTATACTATGTTGGGCATTATGGACCTTGGGAAGGAGTGTCTTAATAAAAGCAAAGACAAGCCTAACAAAGAGGGAAAATGGTATATTGGAGAGGTTTCAATGACTAAGAAGTCTTTGGGGGAACCACATTTTGAGGAGTGCCTACATATTATTTCGACGAGAGAGTCGAATTCTTCTAATAGGGTAGTTTGTTAAACTCCTAAGTCTAACATTGTTGAATCGTGTGAGCATTGGTAAGCCTTGGCTAATGTTTGATACTCGAGATGACTAAACAAGGCAAAGATTTACAAGTAAGCAAGGTAAACAGGCATTGTCGACGAGTTAACTTGCACTATCAACGAGTTAATGCTCATCCTTATCTGTAATGTATACGTAATCATGGTAAGGAAGAGGAAAAGAAAAATTGGAAAACCTCATATTACTTTTTCTTTTTTGAAAGTTGAATGAAAATATATTAAACTAGCAAACGCTACCATACACCATTACAATGAGTCATATGATCCAACTACAAAATCACGTTAGGAACATATATAACAAAATAGTTATTACAAAAAAATATTACAACAACTAATTTGTTCTAATTACTTGACTGTGAATTTTGTTTACAGTTAGTAATGAAAACCGTTCGAACCCAATTCACAATCTGATATGCTAGTTGATGTGTATCTTCTTCAAGTTCTTTATAGATTCTCCTGTTTCTTTCCCTCCATATGGAATAGATGACTGTAGTAAATGTTGTTTTGATGATCAATATGTCCACTTTACCTTGCTTAATATACCCAATGATCTTATTCAAAGTATCTCTCCATTCAAAAGGATAGTTAGTTAATTGTAACATAACATAAATTCTCCTCAAAATGCCTCTGGTGTAAGTGCTTTGAAAGTATAAATGATTTCTACTCTTATTCTTGCGCTTACACAGGATACATATTGGATTATTTATCTCATACCATCTATCTTTAGTTCTGAGCATGTTCTTAATCACTAACCAAATGACTATTGCAATTTTGGGATTTAAAGACTATTTCTAAAGCATTTCAAACCAAGGCACAACTTTAACATTGTTCATGATCATATGATGACAAGATCAATTAGTAAATTTACCTTTGGAATCAACAACATCAATTACTAAATATGATGTTATCCTTCCTTGGCCTTTCTAGGATGATTGGCAGATAAGCTGCAAGCAAGGAAAAACCTCTGTAATTTCCAAACTAATCACCATTATGGATTAATGAACAGACTCGAGCATTAACAGGAATTCTACGTTTGAGTGGAGCAAGTTATGCTCTATGGGCAAGTGGACTTAAATTAGTCCAGTTATCAAACCAGAATGTTGCATCCTCACCATCTCCTAGTCGATGCTTGATATGAGGATATATCATGTCTCTTAGGCTAAGTATATGGTTGAATATCCAAGAATAAGCTCTAGACTTGTCTAACTACCAAAAACTCTTCTCTTTAAGATGAAATTCATTCACCCATTTAATTCACAGTGCTTTTGATCGAGCGTCGTTACACTAGTCAAAATAAAATAACTAGACTACTACTATAGTAGTGGTGAGTCTAGGTCGATCTTACAGAGAGTATGTGTAAAGTTTAAGAAATGAAATTAATTGGTGTTTAGGTTTAACGAGGGGGTTTTGGATTTTTGGAAGAAGAAAAATAAAATGAAACTAATTAATAAAAACAAATTAAAGAAAACATGCAAAAAATGCTAAAAGTGGGGAATTCGGTAGGGACTCGATTCTTTGGTTCAATATTATCCTATACCCTAATTAAGCATATTTCATTAACTTGTTGTTCTCAAACCTCTCCTAGCAACTATTAATCGTGAGTTAATAATTAACCCGAGTTTTCCCTTAGGTTTCATTTAATCAAGATAACATCGTTAATTAAACCTAACCACCGAATAACCTAACATACGATCTTTAGATTTAATTAGACAGTAGCATTACGAATTGGGAAAACTGATTAAGCAAGGCAACAACCACATAAGACATAACCTAGGTCATGTTATCCCTAATGATTACGAATCATTATTCACTACATATGAATTTTAACATAACAATTACGAATTATATCAAAATTCTAGCAATGGATTTGCAATTAAACGACTCAATGAACGCATTAAAATCATCCTTTCACAATACCCAATGAGTTCATACACAAATAATCGAGTAATAACAAAAATTTGATTATCTGTACACAATACCCAAATCAATTAACATAGGATAATGCAATCAATTCTTAATGAGAGAAAGAAACAACAAAATAATTAAAAAAAATACTTAACCGTAGTTATCGGCGTTGATTTCGCCTTCGAATCGACGTCAAGACTTTAGCTTTCCATCTTCATTTTCATGCTCCAAGAGTAAGTCATTTTCTACATATGCCCTCTACTCTCTTCACTGTTCACGATGGGACAATCAAAGATGTGAGTTTTTGGCCCAGCACCTACTGTTTACGCTTCCCCTCTCTTCATGTCTGTAGCCGCAGCTCTTCTCCAACGTCTCCAACCACCAAGCCGCAACCACCAGCCTTCACGCCTGCCTTCATGCCTAGCTGTTGCGCCTCCACTGTACTGCTTGATGGGACAATTTAACATGCTGGGTTTCTTATTCACGCAACTGTGCACTCCCCTCTTTCTCTTGGAACGCAGATGCGTTGTGCGTTAACACACCACGCAGCGCATAACGCACAACGTTTGCGTTGTGCGCAGTACAACGCAGACGTTGCCTTTGCGTTGTGCACAGGCATTGCCTACGTTTTGCCTGCTCCTTACTTCTGCGTTTTATTCTCTTGGTTCCTTCTTCTATTGTCATTTTGTGCCTCCAAATGCTGCTTGCTTTTAAATTTTTCTTCTTCTTTGTGTTCCATTTTTCTTGTCTTTTAATTTTCTTCTTCTTGGTCCAGAAGACAAGTAAAAGTTGATCTTCCGAAAATAACTCAAATACAGTACTTTCGACTCATTTTAATTTTTTTACTTTCTAATTGTACCTAAAATCACATATGAATTAAAGTAAATATCTTAAGCATTTTCGTATTATTAATCGCTAAGTGTAAATAATTAAATATATCAACAATTAAACACATATTAGCTTTACTATTAGTGAAAAGTCTTTAAATCCTCATACAAAGTAAAACTTTCAGCATTTGGATAATTGAGACGATCCCCAATCCTCCTTGCCTCTTCAGAATAGTAATGTCACTCTATTTCACTTTGGCCTGCTTATAATTATTTGTTTTCCTTGACCATAAGAAGGCTTTCAATACTCTATCAATTTCCTTGATGGCTCTCTTTGGCAATACCAAATGAGTAGACCAATAAAGGTGCATACTACTCAATACTGAATTGATAAGAGTCACTCTAGTTGCCATTGTATTACTAAGCATGAACTTGTACTTTGAGCTTCTCAATCAAAGGCATGAAATTAGAAAACTCTGGCTTATTGGCATCAATATGAACCCCCAAATATTTCAAAGGAAGAGACTGCAATGAAAAACCAACCACGCTATGGTTCTGGTCTTGATTGCTGACATATGAGGATATAGACAAACCACTTTTCTCCACATTCACCTCATATTACTTTAATAGTAACATTAGTCTTGTCAAAACAATACGATGACCGGCGAGGGACAAGTGACTACTATGAAATAGCATCTGTTGCAAAGATTAACAAAGAAGACGAGTAAACCACGAGAACTTTAAATGAATTAAGAAGCATACAAAGAGTGACATTGTTTAAGAGATTATGATTTTGAAGTACGGTTTAAATAAATCCACACGGCAACTATCCAAGACTAGCACTTAGTTTAGTTTTCTTCTTACATATATTTAAATGTTGTAATAACGATTAGAAATTAGACAAGTATAATAGAAGTTTTTGTTTTCCTTCCTTCTAAAATTCTCTTGTAATTTGTCCGTATCTTTTATTCCTTATTTCGTTCTCTTGTTCGAACATTCACGCATCCAATACAAAATATCACAACAATTGGTATCTAAGCAGTAAATTTTGGGAAAGATATCAATGGTGAAAGGTACAAGGGGAGTGAGCAAGTGTTGGTTGTGTGTAAGTTTTAATAAATAACCCTCGATAATCCGCAAGGCACCGTTTATTAGTGTAGTACCTAAGGTATCGATCCCTCGAAGAGGGATAATCTAATCCTAAAATCTAAGGCTAGAAACAAATACAAAAATTCAAATTGCACAAAACTAACTTAAAAATTAATTCAATCAGTCAAATTAAATTAAAAATCAATCACGAAAATACTAATTATTAAGCAATTTCAACACACCCAAGAATTAACCTAAGGAAATTACCGATTTGATTTAATTCTAATTTCTATTAAATCACCTAACTCTCGTTAGCCCAATTCAATCATTTTTCACTCGATTCACCCTCTCAGTTTATTATCGAATTATGTAATCGCAAAATTAAATCACAACAAATCCAATAAACGCGTAAATAATCAAATTTCATTAATTCAAGAATAAAACTCTGAAGGTGACTTTAGAACATCCTTGACATTTAAGATTTTTATCTTCAACTATTCAATTCAATTCTATATAATGATAAAACTGAAAATAAATAGGAAATACAATCAAATGGAGGATGGGAGGCAGCGACTTCGGGAAACCTCCTAACCCAGAAAGTACGTTGAATCTGCTTCTTCTCCTCTTCTCTCTTTCTTCTTCTTTCCCTCAATCTCTCGATGAATTCTCTCCAGGATTTCTCAAGGTGGTTGATGCAAAAGCTTGCTTTGTGCTCCTCTTTTATGTTCTTTAAATAGTCTTTTATGTTCTGGGCAACCTTAGGGTCTTTTAGGGGTCCGAAATGTCCAAAAAATCCCTCGAAATGTGAGGTTTGTAAGAAACTGCACGTTTCCTAGAGCAGGCCACAATCGTGGGCCGTTGTTTCAGCCCGAATTTCTTCCGAAACTCCTCCATTCTTTAATATTGACCCTGAAACTCTAGCAAAGGTACCTCAAAAACATAATATTTATAATAAAAAACTTGTACTAACTCATAAAACACAAATAATTAGCAAACTAACATAATTCTAACATAAACACATATTGAATTATTGAATTAATAGTTAAATACATATCAAACTAAGCCTTAAAACATAATGCAATTTTCACTTATCAACATCCCCACACTTAAATGTCTACTTGTCTTCAAGAAAAAAAAAACAAACACAAAAAAATCACATAGCACATAATGCAATAATGAGATAATGGCTTCAACTTTGTGAAATGAATTTAACTTTAAACACAATCAGTCAAGCTATTCCAAATCATTAACATTTAAAATCCACGTCTAGGAGCTTTGGACTAAACATACATTAATCAAAACCCAAACATCAAGTTATTCACCCTTTTCAATTGTATACACACAATAGTTCTTTGGTCATTCAAACTCTATAACTACTCCAAAATGCGTTTTTATGAAAACTCAAGCTATTTGCAAGTTCAATAGCTTTTATTAGAAAACATTTTTTTTATCTTATTTGCTTTTTATTTAATTTTTGTGTGGATATGGACCTAGTCTTTTACTCGGAGGCAAACATTGGTGATGAATGTTGATTCAGTTATTCAACTATGACATGTTTTTATTAAGTTGCTTGGTTGGAATGTCATTGTAGCCTTTTGATGCGAAGGCACACATTTGTAATGTGTGTCGATCCAGTTACTCAGCTACATATATCACGTTCTTAACTGGATATTGGCTCTATTCATAACCTGAAGCCCCCTGTGGAATAGTTATTTATTTAAAATTAACAAACACTTCTTCTTTTTATTGCCTACCTTATTACTTTAGCTACTTGTTTCCTTAAAAAAATACTAGCAAAGCTACTTAAGTTGAAAGACCTAAAATTATGAACGAATGTGACAATTTAAAAGGTATCAAACTAACACTAAATCCTAATTAACTTGCATATTTAGCCAAAGAACCCAATTCACTAATTTCGTGAGCTAATGAGTCTTTACAACCTAATAGATTATGTTCAAAATTAAATCAATTTCAATTCGTCTAAGCCATTGACGCATTCACACAATTCACAATATGCAACCTAACAAACTATCATACAATATGCAACATTCACACTTAAAAAGAACACATAACCCATCCGTTTGACATCGAGAGTGTTTTCCTATCTTATAAGTGATTCAAGAGAGTAAAAGAATTAGCAATCTAAATCATTCAAAACTTATTTTAGAATTTAAAACAAACCTAACTACACAAAAATTTAAATGTAACTACCAAAAACTTGATCGGATGTTGATAAACTACAAAATATCACAACAATTGGTATCTGAGCAGTAAATTTTGGGAAAGATATCAATGGCGAAAGTTACAAAGGGAGCTGAGTTATGTAGGTCAAAGAGAGCATTAAGAATTTGATGGAGGCACAAAATAAGAATGAAAAACTATTGTTAGAGTCACAAAATAGAGAACATAAGTATAAGAAGGACATGTTGGACCTTAAATCTATCTTTATGCAATTCATACAGTGATAGGGAGTGGAATCTGGAGTAGCTATCTCGATTACTCCATAACACACAAATCGAAGCGATAAAATAACGCAAGAGAACTATGAAAATGTGATCCCCACAAGGTTAAACAAAATAGAATTTCCAATTTTTAGTGGTAAGCGAATCAAATGATGACTATACAGATGTGAGCAATTCTTTCAATTGGATTAAACCTCAGAGAAGTTGAAAGTGGGTATGGTGATCCTCCATATGGATGAACAAGCTAAGGAATGGTATAGACTCTATTTAAGGAATTGGAACAAGTTTAAAGTGGTGGATTGGAAGGAGTTTGCGAGTGTCCATAAGCAATGCTTTGAAGCAAAGATTTTCGATGATCTAATGGAGATTTTAAGCAGCTAAAATAGGAAGGCTCAATGCTAAAATATTGAGCCAAATTCAACCATTATTCTAACCAACTATCATTATCTAAAGAATATTTAATAGGATTCTTCCTTAAGGGGCTCAAACTAGAAATCAAACTTACAATGTGGTTACACAAGCTATCTTCTCTACATCATGCTTATATGTTGGCTCAAAAGCAAGAAGCAGTTATGATGGGAAAAGGGGGTACATCTTTTCTCAAAGGGAACATTTTAAGGAGTGTAAGCACCGAGGGAGGTCACAACCCATTTCTAAAGGTGCAGTAGACGATGAATGTAAACATGAGCTTAACATCAAACTGAAGACTTCCCATCCTTATGACTCCAACGCACTTGGCACTAGCAAGAATGTTAAAAACTCTAAAATACATCAGTAGCAAAGAATTTGATGAAAAAAAGGTCATGAGGGCTTATTTTTAGTGTGATGAAAAATATATCCTAAGTTATAAATGTCAAAAGAGGTAGTTACAATTATAAATGGTCATTGGAGATAAAGATCTTATAAAAGTTGTAACTGAGGGAGACAATGATGAACTTGAGGAAGAACAATTAGAAGCTAATTTCCTAAATGTGCCTATGCAAGCAATGATGGGATTAACAGGCCAGTGAAACTTTAAGCAAATGAGGTTAATGGGAATTCATCAAGGAGCACGATTCACATCTTGATAGATAATGACAACACCCATAATTTTATGGATGCTTCGATTGTGAAGAAAGGCACCTATGGTGACAAAGAAATCAAACCACCAAACATTACAATAGGCGGAGGGTTGCAACTGGTATGTAAGCAATGCTGCATGAATTTTATGTGGACTGTGCAAGGAGTCCAATTCACCATGAATGCACTAGTATTGTCAATAGGAGGTTGTGATGTAGTGCTCCGAGTACAATGGCTAGTAAGATTGAACAACATTTTGTGTAATTTTAAGAAGAGGACCATGAACTTCATCTGGGAGGGACAATCCTGGTGTTTTTATGAAATTTTAATTTACATTAAATCATTACAATCACATGTGGAACACCTTATTATGACAATAGAAACTCTGAGAGTCAACCAATTATATTTACGCAGAAGCAAGTGCGTGTTTAGAACAAGATAGATTGAACATTTGGGATACACAATTTTAGAGAAAGGAGTGGCTACATATGTAAGGAAGGTAAAAGTGATTGAAGATTGGCTGGAACCCATAATTGAGGAGCTTCTTGGGAATCACTGGATATTACAAAAGATTTATTAAAAGGTATAGACTCACTACTATACCCTTAACCAAATTACTAAAGAAAGATAATTTTTTTAACTGAGGAGTTGGCAACAAGAACAAAAGGAAGCATTTGAAAATTTAAAGAGAGCAATCACGGTAGCACCAGTGTTAGCGCTCCCTAATTTCTCAAAACCCCTTGTTGTGGAAGCATATGCCAGCGGGTTAGGCATTGGAGCAGTATTACAACAAGTACATCATCCTATCGCATATCTAAGCAAGATATTAGCCCTAAGACATCAAAGGTTATGAACATATGAAAAAGAGTTTTTAGTTGTAATCAAAGTAATTAAACAATGGCATCACTATCTTAGTATCAAACCTTTCATTGTTCGAACAGACCACAAAAGTTTGAAGTATCTACTGGAGAAACGATTATTTATACCATTCTAATAGTCGTGACTTTCGAAGCTTTGGGGGTATGATTTTGAACTTCAATATGGTAGCAGGAAGGAGAACACTATGGCAGACGCTTAAAAAGAGTTAGGAAAAGGATCACCTCAAATGCATATGAATGGAAAAATGGGTTACCAAGTTGAAAACCACACTCAGGGAATAATTAATCAAGATGAGTCATAATGAAACAAGGATGATTTGCCCTTTGCTATCCAAAATTACATTAAGAAATGCATGATTTATCAAAAATAAAACAAGTATGATACGTCCACGTCTCCAAGGTTACTACAATCATTTAAAATCCCAAAAGGAAGTTGGAGAGAATTAAGCGTCGATTTTATCAAAAGGCTACCCACATCCAAGGGCAATTCCGTGATATTAGTGGTGGTTGATTGGTTTATGGAGTATGCACACTTCAATCTAGTAAAACATCTGTATTCAATAAGGACATCGTAGAATTATTCCTTAATCACATTTTCAAGTTACATGGAATTCCTGAAACTATCATTAGTGACAAAGACCCCACTTTTTAATCAAATTTTGGAAAGAATTATTTAGACCAGAGGTGTGAATATCGTACTGTACCGGTTGGTACCGGCTGAAAAACAGAACCGGTACGACTATTAAAATACCGGTCAAAAATTTCGATGGGTACCAGCCGTTTTCGGTCAGTGCCGGCCGGTACCAACAATTTTGGTATTTTCCGAACCATTTTGGAAAAATTCGAATTCTTCGCTTCACTCTTATCCAGTTATTGTCTGCACAAGGCTCAAAGTCAACTTCTACAACGGTATTTATTCCTTG
>JANITX010000003.1:32392735-32404477 GCA_027564395.1 Erythroxylum ulei | reverse complement strand
TTACCTATGCCATACAAATCCTACTAACCTTGACATAGATAAATTACTCCAAAATTAATCTATCAAATCTCATAATTTATTTAAATCATGCTTAATTCATCAAGAAAATTTCGGGAGCCAACAAACACAGTTGTGAAGCAAGAAAATTTTCACAAAGTTCTTTCCTACTCTGATACCAAGTAGAAAACCACTAAAAAAAGTTATTCATACTCAACTTATTATATACATTAGCTGGATACTTTTATGCAATGTTTTAAAAATCGAACTAAATGTTGAACCAGTTAAAGAAAAGGTAAAAAGTTTTAAGGTTCAACCGGTATTAAACTGTTATAAAACCGGTACATAATAAACAACAAGTAAAAATTATAAGAACAAGTAAAAAAAGTATAAAATAAAAATGCACTAATAATGCCTATTAATATATAATAAATCTAATAATTTAAACTAGGACACAATCTAATATAAAATTTAAAATAATAATAATAATAAATTTATTTCCTTATTATCATTTATTTAAAGATTCGCAAAAGATGAAGTATATTTAAAGAAAACAAATAGAAAGAACTCTAACTTTATTGTAACTACTTTTTTAATGTCCTTTAAACGTGCTTCTGTACAGTTTAAATATTATTTTTAACACATTCTTAAATTATCTTAGCAAAATCACTTATATATATTAATTATAATTCAATTTATAAAAAAATTCAAGATAAAAATAATAATTAGTTTTTAACAATAATAATTTAAAATTTTAAAGTATAAAAAGATAAATAGCGAACCTAAATTTTGACAAATATACTTTATTAGTGATATTAAATGAATTTAGTATTTTTTAAGGATAAAAATAGTAATTCATTTTTAATAATAATAATAATTTAAAACAAAATTTTAATTAAAATATAAAGATATAAATAAAACTTAAAAATAAAATTTATTTTATTAATTAGATTGTGTGATAGAATTGGAAAAAAATTCATTAAAAATTTCAAAATTGTCAAAAATAGGGAATGACAAGGACAATGCATTGGGCCTCACATACTTAAATATACCAACAGATTCTCAAATTTTGTTAACAAGGACAATGTGTTGGCCCCCCATACTTAAATGAGCTACTCATGATTAGTTTTTTTTTTTTTGGTTAAAGGGACAACAACGAAGACAACTACAAAAGGTGTCTTAGGACCAACGTCCCAGACAGATCCTCTAAAAGGATAAGGTGACATCCTATGGGTGTAGTAGATAAATAATGAACGTCGATATCAAAATGTGCTGCATAAGCCGCGAGCCAGTCGGCACATCTGTTGCCCTCTTGGTAGACATGCCGATGAGTAACAGTCTAATTGCGAGCAAACAACTCGTGAATTCCCAGGACGATGGGATTGAGTGCCCGGGAACGAACTTCTGCTGAGGAAAGGAGCTCAAACACCACCATAGAATCGACTTCAAGCTCTATCCGCCGATAACCCCGATCCCAAGCAAAAGTAAGACCTGAATAGACTCCCTAGAGCTCTGCAGTCAGGGCTGAGCACCATCCAAGGTTATACATGAAACCTCCAACCCAGTGTCCCGCACTATCTCGTATCAGTCCACCGGCGGAGGCAGAGGACTCGGAAGGATTACAGGCACCATCAGTGTTTAACTTGACCCACCCAGGAGGAGGGGAGGTCCAACCGATGTGTCGATCTGGGCGAATCCGAGCTGCAGTGGAAGGTTGTTGGGTCTCCAAGGCGGCCTGGTGTACCTGACCTGCATACGACAACACAGAAGAAGAGGGAGAGTTAGGCCATTGAAATTGTTCCTCAAAGAGGGACGAATTTCGCCATTTCCATAAGAATCAACAAGTAATGCCAAAAATGAGCGACCAAGCATGCCCAAGGATAGGCCAATGGTTCTGGAGATTAGTCGTGAGCCAAACCGGGGTGGACATGGTGAAAAAGTCTGGGGAAAGGAGCTGAGGTTGGAAGGCTATGATTAGTTTTTTAAAGAAAACTGACTGGTTTTTTAAGAAACCAGGGGATTTTCCACTTAACCGGCTGGTTTTTCTCATAAAAGTTATAAACACAGACTAAACCAGAACTCAAGCTTTTATTCTGGTTGAATTAGCTAGTCCAGTCCAGTTTTTCAATCATTGCTTTTATGACTATTACATAGTCCTCATATTGGAATAAATTACATAATTGTCATCATCGTCACGGAAAAAATAACTATCAACTAAACTACTATAACTAACACTACTTTTAACTTCTACTACACGGCTTTTCAGCTCTGCAACTTCAGCAACTTCAGCATAGATTGTTCCCTCTGCATCCATAATGACTTCAGAATAAAACATATCTTTCTAAAAAAGAAGAAAAGAAAAAGCACTTCAACATAAAACACGTTTTCGGTTTTAGCTTATAGCTCTATTATGTGGCTTGTTTGATCTCATTGTCTGGAACTAGTTACTTTGGGCGGTTGATATGGATCACAAATCAAATATCCCTATAATCGTGG
This sequence comes from Erythroxylum ulei, assembly GCA_027564395.1. Taxonomy (NCBI): domain Eukaryota; kingdom Viridiplantae; phylum Streptophyta; class Magnoliopsida; order Malpighiales; family Erythroxylaceae; genus Erythroxylum; species Erythroxylum ulei. The sequence goes on along the minus strand of JANITX010000003.1, from coordinate 32,401,984 downwards.
GAGGTGATCCTTACATGTTTAGCCTATGTATCTACCTTAATTTCATAATCTTGCTTTGACTAAAGTTCCTTACCACATGAAAGTGGTCAAGGTGTAAATCATGCCAGGTTGGTTTTGTGCATCTAAACTCAAAGGCCATGAGGACTAAAGCGGTAAAAGCATTGCTGAGTTGGGGCAATAAAGACAAGTTTAATTATAGCCTTGCTTTGTTAGGGGTTTTATCAAGATGAGAACACTAAAATAGAAACAAAGAATTATTGTTGAAAATGATGAAGTATAAAGTTTTTAAATAGAATAGTTACTTAGGAACATCATTCCTGTGAAATTGCTAGCATAGTAGTTTTTTTTGTGTAACAACATAACTTTGTTACCAAAACAACCAAAGGTTCACACACTAATGATAGTGAAAGAATGAAGCCACCTACTAGGTAGGGTTCCTCATTCCCTTCACTCCACTGAATCTAGTTACATAAAAGTTGAAAGAAATATTATCAGATTTACTCTTTGGACCATGATAATCTAACATTCTGTAGCTAACACAATTTAATCTCTTCAATAATGTTGTTACTACATCTTGATCTTTTCTTGAAATGAGCATAGTTTTGTTCCTGCCAGATGAATAAATCACAACACATAAGTTAGCAGCCAAAATATCCTTGACAACTTGTGATTTTTTACATCTATCAATCCAGTGAAAGCAGCTTTGAAGTGTTGATTGATTGGAATGCCAACCAATCTATCTCTTAATAGCCAACAAGATAACTTATGATCTAGGGCAAAAGAAGAGCAAATTAGCTATGGTTTCATTATCAAACTGACACAGATGACATTTCATAGTGCTTTATAGGAAACCAAAATGATGCAATCTGTCTTTGGTTAGTAGTTTATTATTAACTACAAACCAGGCTATAAAACAATGTTTAGGCATATTTAAGATAATTTTTATATATCTACATTTCCGAATTTTTCCTCTTAGGAGATCATAACCATGAGCTACAGTATAAATAGAACTACTACTTGTCCATGTTCCGCCACAGTTGTAAGCGCATTGAAATTTCTCTTTGACTTTATTAAGCTTAGCCCAGCACCAGCTACAATCCATCTTAGGCTTATAAGACTAGAAGTCAGTTCCTTTAAGATAAATTCCATTCACCCACTTCACCCAACGAACATCTTGTTTTGTAGACACATATCATATATGTTTACCAATCAAAGCCAGATTTAGTTTTACAATCCTTGAAGTTAAGTCCACCTTGAGTTTTAAGTCTACATATGTAATTCTAACCAAACCAAGCTTTATTTTTGTGTCAAAGGCTCCCCAAAGAAAATGCCGACATTTTGCTTCAATTTTCTTAATCACACTTGAAGGGAGAATGAAGATACCAGCCGAATAAGTATGAAGGGACAATAGTACTGAATTAATCAATTATGCTGGAAAATTATGCCCTTCCAGCATCAGAGAGATTCCTAGAAGCCCAGCTTTGAATCCTCTTTGTAATCTTTTCAACCAATATGCAACAATCAGCTTTACTCCATTTTGTAGGAGATAAGGGTATACCCAGATATTTAAGAGGAAAAGAACCCTCTTGGAAACCAGTAAGCATAAGGAGCTTCTGTTTGTTCTCAGCAGAAATACCAGCCACATAAACGTGGATTTAGTCTTATTAGCACGCAAGCCAGTAACATTAGAGAAATAATCAAAGCCCTGCTTAATTATAGTGACTGAAGCAATATTAGCCTTGCAGAAAAGCATCAGATCATAAGCAAAACAAATGTGGGTAAGAGAAAGGCTTTTACATATAGGATGAAACCTGAAATCTTCCAACTGGCTAACAATCTTCAAGATTCGAGATAGAAATTCCATCACCAACACAAAAAGTTGAAGGGAGACAGGATCACCCTATCTAATACCCCTTTTCCCCTCAAAATATCCCTGCAAAATGCCATTCACAGAAATGGTATAATTGGTGGACTTAATACATGACATGATCCATCTGATAAACTTTTCATGAAAACAATGCCTGACAAACATCTCCTCAACGAAATCCCAATGCACTTTGTCATAAGCCTTCCTGAAATCGATCTTCATAAGGCATCGAGAAGAAGCTGATTTTCGATTATACAATCTAATCAAATCCTGACAAATCAGGATATTAAGTACAATACTTCTATTCTCCACAAAAGCACCCTGGTTCTGAGAAATAAAATCAGGCAAGACAGACCTCAATCTATCACAATGGACCTCATAGATGCATTTATAAAAAGTAGTACAAAAAGTAATGGGACAAAAATCTGAGGCAAAACTAGGATTGTCTACTTTAGGAATTAAAGTAAGAGATGTGCTACTGAAATACTTAGACATATTACCCGAGTTAAAAAAACTCTTGAACAGCCTCAATAATATCATGGCCAATAATCTGCCAATCATCAATGAAGAAACACCTAGTGAAACCATCAGGACCTGGGCTTTTACTTCTATCAATAAAGAAAATAGCTTGCTTGATTCCAATAGGAGAAATAAGGGCAATCAATTTCAGTTGTTATTCAGGAGAAAGCACATGCCCAACTTTGAATAGAAAAGCATCAGCTGGCTTCTGACAAGTCTCAGCAACGCCCAATATACTCTTATAAAAATTTAAGAGTTCAGAAACAATCTCATCTGTTTCATGGAGTTCAATACCAAAAGAATTTTTAAATCTATAAATACAATTAAGTTGCCTCCTATGCTTCATGAGTGTGTGGAAAAAAGAAGTGTCTTGATCGCCAAGATGAATCCATTTCATTTTACTCTTTTGTTGATAGAAAGATTCTGCATCCCGGTTAAGCTGAAGGAACCAATTCCTAGCAGACCTCTCTGCAAATTGAAGAGAAACAATTTCAGGATTGTTGTTAGCAGTTTCTTGAGCAGAAGCATGATAGATCTAGCTTGTTAAACCCTTACAAGAATGTCCCCATACTCCTCCCTGTTTAGTCAATCTTAGAACAGACTCCATCCCCATCATCAAGCTTGTTATTCCAAGTGAAAGAACATCCATACCATTTTAACTCAGTTAAATAACAATAGTCCAAACATTCTTTGAATTCTTTGATTTCATTCCAAGAAACAGGATTACCTCCCACCTGTTCATGTAGTTGTAAGACATTATTAAAATCTCCACCAGTTAACCAAGGTAAGGAATAAGAATTAGTTAAAGCTTCCATATCATGCCACAGTGGAATTTTCTCCTCTTTATCATTAAAGCCATAGACAAAAGAGACAAGGAATTGCTTGTTGTCCCCTTTGTGGTTCACTTTGCAGGACACCATTTAAGCAGAAGAACTAAAAATATCTACATCAAAGCAAATAGGATTCCAACAAATCAATATTTTGCCATTATGATGATCTTGGTGATTCACAAAATGCTTCCAACCCCGTAAAATATGAGTAAGAGCTGTTTCAAAATTACTATGCTTCATTTTTGTTTCAAATAAACCAATAAGACTGACTTTATCGAGTGTACAGTAAAAAGAAACCTCTTTCTGCTTATTCAAGCCATTAAGGCCACAAACATTCCAAAACATGATTCTATCCATGCCCCAAATTGGGTTTCTCGAGTACTCCATCATTAGCAATCGATAAAGGATCTACCACAAGATCAACCGAGCTGAGAATATTAAAAGAATTGTGAATAGAAGGCGTTGCCCTTCCAATCTCACCATCAGTTTAAGTAGGAGTCCTCTTATCCTCAAGATGTTGCTTCCTAGCATAGCTTGAACCAACAATATGGAGATCAGGAGCTGGAGCATCATTCAGCATAACTGGCTCATCCTTGTTTAGTGTTATGCTAACTTGTTCAGACTTTTGTTCAACCTGAATCAATTTTGGCTTCCATTCCTTCCTGCCAAGCTTCTTCCTGTAGTTAGTCATATCATGTCCATACCCTTTACAATGATCACATACAGTAGGCTTCCATTCATACTGAACTACCTATTCCATAACAATCCCCTTAGTATTCCTATACTAAATAGTGTCAGGCATCTCTTTGCCAACTTTAACTCTAACTAAAAGATGAGCAAAGTTTGCCCCTTCCTTTAGTTGTGTATTCTTATCAGCCATCAAAGAAATCACAATGAGACTGCTTATCTTACTCAATCCAGTGGGACTCTAATATTTAACATCAAGCATAGGCAACCTAATCCATATCGGAATTGTGGATAAAGATTCGTTAAGCATATCAAAATCTTCAGTCCATGGCTAGACAATAAAAGGGCTTTTTATCAAAATGATAAATTCCAGTTTGAAGTACCTCATCCCTATTGTCCAGAGAATCAAATGTCACCAATGTGATACCATTTTTCATAGTTATGATTTTGTTAATACCAAAACCACCCTAAATATGCTGGATAAACCCATTCATAATAGCTGGAGGAGGCCTAACACCCATTACATAACTTATTACAGCCTGATTCTAGTAATCATTCTCAGACTTATTGTCATCATATTCAATGACACCCAGATTAATACCATAGTAAACAGCAGGTTAGAAAAAATAAAGTTTAAATCCAACATTTCGCAACTTTGAAATAGCAAAAGAATCCCAAACTGATCGGCGGTCACCAGTTTCAGTTGTTTTTAAAGGCTCCAACACTGGAGCACTCTAGTCCGCCCAAGAAACCCTTTGTTCAGTAGCATTGTGCAGAGTAGGTTGAATTAGTTTCATCCATTGATTAACTTGTTCTCGCATCCTGGTAATATCACCAGCTCCTCCATTCACAGAAAGATTCGTAGTATTGGAAGTGTCAGAAGCATCCATTACAATAGGAAGAGACAAATTAACCTGTATAGGCATCAATTTGTCTTCAGCATTATTCAAGCTCCCAATCACATTCGCAGTCCTTGTTCCCACCAAATAAGCTTGTGAATCATTCGCAGAGATAGTCGCCGTCGAGGAACCCACCTTTGCAACAATCTTCGTAGAGGTCGTCTTCTTCCTCGCTATACTTACCGCACGATGGCAGACAATCTTTTTGTGTACCGGAAGAGAAAAAATGAAGCCCCATTCCACGCACTCTTACAATGCAAGTTAGGTTTCTCAACCGGTTACCTAGCATAGTAGTTTAGCGGGACTCAGCTTAAATAATAATTCTTGAATTATTTAATTTATGCTGCCAGTTCCTATGCTTGACTTAGTTGAAGCAGTACAGTTGTTAGGGACCTGTAGATGAGAAATTATGTTAACCAGGAATGATCTTTTGAAATACTTTTATTTTTTTATCATTGCGTGCATATTGCATTGAACTTTTATTGTCGGTTGTATTATCAACTTTATAATAAAATTTAGTTGGAAGATTTTCCTTTTCTGAAATACAGAAACCAACATTTTCCAATGCTGAAGTTGTCACATTTAATGCTCATGGATCTAATTATGATATTTCATATTTGTTTTGTAGTTCCTCTTGATTTATATCATGCTATATTATCTTCTTGTTTGATCAGTTTTGCCTATTGATATTAGGTTATGACAAGAGCTTTTTGCCTTTTCTTAATGGTTTCTGTAGCTGTAGTTTAAGAAAAGCTTGATTTGGAAAACACCTTTTTTTCAGGATATTTTGAACTTAAGTTGCAGTTGCAGTTTAAGTTAAACTTATGAAGAGTTTTTTACACGCTTGATTTTTGCATAGCTAACGTCCTCAAATTTTATACTTGTCATTTCTTGACCATGTTCATATACTAAAACTTTTGTTCATAATCAAGCTACATAATCACCATAACATTTCAAAAACAAATATCCTCAGCACCTTCAAATTTGAAAATATAGTACAGCAAATTAATGTTATATATGAACATGGCTTGTTCATTGATACCAAAAGTGTGTTCTATTTAAATCTTAAGTTAGCAGGAATTTTGTGTTTCATTTCTTCTCAGGTATGATACTATTTAACCGAATTTTCAAAATCTAACTATTCCAGGTTTATATCATCGACTGTTGATTAATACGTTTTTTCTTTCCTACAGCTTGCCTCGTGCAATGTAGTGATTGGATAAGGGATGTTGATATTTTCTGAGAGTAGTTGTTGGCAATACTCTTTGCCTGCTGTGGATTTAATTATGATGCAATTGTAGAAGAGCTCTAATTGTATGTTGTTGTTAATCGGGATCTAATCCCAATCACAACAGAATAATCACAAAAATTTTTCAAATTTTTCAAAAGTTAAGATCAATTTAATTATATAAAATGGTTGACACAAATTATAAAAGTAGAAACTTAATTTGTACCTTATTCTAAAACTTGGTCTTAATCTTGTCGTACCCCTCCAATCGTTTTCGACGCCGATCTGTCTCAACTATTGTAGCTGTACAAATATCTGGCCTCTAAAAATATCCATAGAATGAGTTGAGAGAACTTTATAACTCTTACAGAGAGAGTTAAGCAAGAAGTATTAACTCCATTGAGCTTAAACATATTTATAATAATAAGCTTTGGACATTTTAGTAATTTAATTGAAATTAAATTCTAATTTCAATTAAACTTTAATTATAATTATAAATAATTCTAATTAAATACCAATAAGACGTAAATTAGATTTAATATCTCATACTGATCCTTATTTATCAAATATCTCATATTTAATCATTAAGTTTCTCAAACTTTACAATCAAGTCCAACTTGATAAAATATCTTTGCTTTCTTCAACCCATTCTATATGTGAAACTCATTAGGTCCCCAGATATGTTGGCAATGATTATAAATTATAATTATAATTCATAATTAGAATTAGATAAATTAAAAGGAGTCTCTTCAACCTTTATATATGTAAAACCAATTAGGTCCCCCAAATATGTTGGCAATGATTATAAGTTATAATTCTATTTCATAATTAGAATTAGATAAATTAAAACTCCTTTTAATTTATCTTTAATTCTCTAATTAAATAATGTATAATCATAGATCAAGATTGGCATCTAGCAACGCGTCATAACCACTCAAATATTTAGGAATGTCAAAATGATTTTGACTAATCTTTTTGTGCATGATTTTTTTGTATAATTTAATCCTTTTATCATACAATGTTATGATTAGATATGGAGTATGAAATTAATATCTACTCTACTTTTAGTCCAATCGTATTTGTTCTCTGTTATTAGTTATCGATTCAAATAATGGCATTTGTAAACTATTTACAAAGTGCAATTCCTCCTTAGTCAAGGGTTTTCCGAATCAATACTAATTGAGAACAACGAAACATTTTCCCTAATTACTTTAAGGTGATGAATCCTATCTTGATCACACAATTACCTCCATATAGTTCATGTTACATCCAATGAACACCAATTAAATGAACCATGATTAAATAGGTCTTGAGTAATATCAAAATATAGCAATCCCTACATAAGATAAATTTGTTGAACTCAAGTCAAATGATCACTTATAGAATCATCACAATGAGAATTCTATAGACATATAAGTAATGTTTCAAATAGATTTCTCATATCGAGTCAATTCAATGAAATTGTTTTCTAACAAGCACTCACACGTTTATTTAAGTATCTCAATACTTTAGCCTATAAGATCAACTACTTCCTTCATAAGGAAAAACATAACGTATGTTAGCCTTTTTATGTTCTATTAATGCCTAGTCTCAATAGAGCAATGACTAGGAACAACTTAAGGATAATACATAAATGCAATATAAACCTTATAATTATAATCTCATTATAATTTCATATGTAATGTATAATTATCCGATGGACTTTATCATATACATTTAAATATGTACAAGATAAATAATGCCTATAAATAACTGTCACTAAACTATATCTAAACCAATTGGCTATAGGGTATAAATCAACAATCTCCCACTTGCACTAAACCAATCATCTACGTATCTCATACCATATCACCATATGACGATTATTCTATTGCTGGGACAGTGGCTTGAATCTTAATTAGAAAAATTGCCTAAATACATACTTGGATCTTTGATGAGACCTTAACTCCTTTTACATGCCTAATTGCTCAAATGTTCTACAGTACATTACTGTCTTAAACAATGCAAAGAACTATAGTTCACTAAAGAACTTATTGATCCAATTAATCATTTTTGCTAAATGAAAAATGAATTATGGCTTAATTAGCAACCATTGCTACATTATAACCTTTCCATTCTTAAAATGATATTGTTTTAAGTAAAATAAACTTTAATCAATATTTACTTCTAAAGTAAACGTCCTTATTTCCTTAAACTTAAATATCTTATATCTCAAATACTAAACATCTTTAGTACATTATCTGTGTACTTGGACTTAGAATATGTTAACAACTTCCAATCTATCTCTGTATAGATCTAATTCTCAGAATTAAATTGTTACCTTTTCTTATCCAATAAGAGATGTTCTTGGATAATTATGTTTTCTGTAATTGAAAAATTAGAATATTTGTTCTCTATGAGCAATATGTCTTCACGTACTCCCACTGAAGAGGACAACCATCCTCCTACTAACCTTCTTGTAGACATAATAGATTCACAATCATCTCCAAAACAAACTTTTTGAATTCGTCATGAAAGTGAATCTCCTAATGAGTATATTTTTTCCACTCTGATTTCTTCTTGTTCTGATGGTGGGAGAGGTGATGATGGTCATGGGTTAGTGTTGAAGTCTAGAGTCTTGTTTCATCAATATGTAAGGAACGCTCTTGTGTATATGTATTCGAAGTGTTCCTGTATCCCAGATGCACTGTCGGTTTGCAATTCATTTACAGGAAATGTTATACTTTATTTGAACTTTGATCCTTTCAATTCTTCCTAGTTTTGCCTTACATTTCTTGCCACAACCACAAACAATTCAGGTATTTGCGTCCAGAAGATGTAGGCTCCTGTCAACATGTTTGCAGATGTGTGCCTTAATGCATTGGATGATATGAATATTATCACTGTTTAGATTATCTGCATTAGTAGAGCAAAGTCAGGGGTTTAGAATGATCCATATACATGTATCTAATGCCAAAATGAGCCCACTTTTTTGCTAAGAGAGCTAATTTCTCTAAAAACATAACAATCACTACAAGAAAAATGGCTTTTGCCGACGGAATGTACCGTCGGTAAACACGATATTTCCGTCAGCAATTATAAATACCGACGGATTACAACAAGAGACAAAACCGTCGGTAACGAGGCTGACGCTAATACTCACCGACGGAACTTTTCCGTCGCAACATTATCAACGGTTCCGCGACGGAATAGAATCCGTTGTTATATTTTCGCGACGGA
>JANITX010000003.1:32352654-32374769 GCA_027564395.1 Erythroxylum ulei | reverse complement strand
GTGGCTTCTGTAGGAGACAAGCCTCGCCAATGAACCAAGACCTCATGCTTTTTCCTCGTCACTCTACTATCCAACCTCAGGTTGCGGAGAAAGCTCACCAACCTCATCTGTGAAAGGCAATTCGGGCTGCACGATAAGCTTGGCTCTAATTTGCTTCTTAAGGAGAGACACATGAAATATAGGGTGTACCTTGGCATCCCTTGGCAATTCTAATTTATAAGAGACTGCCGCAATTCTCTGTAACACTTTGAAAGGTCCATAATACCTTGCTACCAGCTTGAAATTCTTCCTTAGTGCAAGTGAATGTTGCTTGTAAGGATGCAACTTAAGAAAAACCATGTCACCAACAACAAACTCCCTTTCTGGATGCTTCGCATCATACACTCTTTTCATTTGATTTTGAGCCTGCTGAATTTTCTCTTTAAGTTCCTTAATCATGGTGTCTCTTTCCATCAATTGTTGCTCCACAGCTGCAACTTTAGCTGTCCCAGGAATGTAAAAGAGGAGAGTAGGCGGAGGCCTTCCATACACCACTTCAAAGGGAGTCTTTCCAATGGTTGAATGAACACTGGAATTATAACAATACTCTGCCCAAGTCAGCCATTTAATCCACAACTTCGGTTGAGAACTTGTAAAGCACCTGAGATACATCTCCAATGTTTGATTTACTACCTCCGTTTGGCCATCAATTTAGGGGTGATAAGCTAAACTAAAATTAAATCTAGTACCATTTAAATTAAATAATTCTCTCCAAAATGAACTGGTGAAGGTAAGGTCACGATCACAAACAATAGCTTTTGGCATTCCATGTAATCAAAAGATATTTTCAAAGAAAATTTGAGCAATTGTTGCAGCTGTATAAAGGTGAGAAATAGGCACAAAATGAGCATATTTAGATAGTCTATCAACAACTACAAATATGGTGGGCTTGCCTTTTGAAATTGGTAGGCCATCAATGAAATCCATTGAAATGTCTTCCCAAATTCTATTTGGAATTGGTAGAGGATGAAGCAGGCCAGTTGGGGAAGTAAGCTCTGCTTTATGCCTTTGACAAATATCACATTCTCTTATGAAATTTCTCACTTTACTCTTAAGCCCTTGCCAATAAAAAGTGAAACGTATCATGTGGAGCGTTTTGAGAAACCATTTATGAGTGCTATTGTGAAATTGCTCAATTATATCTTTAATCAAAAGTGAATCCTTTGTTAGATAAATTCTCTCTTTAAAGAATAGAATCTCATCTCTATATTTCCATGGACCAAGTGCTTCAACATTAAGTACCTTTTGAACTATTTTACCCATATCTGGGTTAAAACTAGTTTCTTTTTTAATGGAATCAATCCAATTTGGAATTGGACATGAAATAGCCAAATTTTGGGCCTCTCCATCTCCTTGTTCTTCTCTTCTGGATAAAGCATCAGCAACGATGTTTTCTTTTCCACCTTTATACTCAATAGTAAAGTTAAATCCCATCAGCTTCCATAACCACCTTTGTTGTGCTGCTGTTGTAATGTTTTGGCTCCATAAATGCTTTAAACTCTAGTGATCAGTCCTCATAATGAATTTCTGACCAAGAAGATACAGTCTCCATTTTTGCACAGCAAGAACAAGTGCCAAAATTTCCTTCTCATATGTAGACAAGAGAAGGTGTTTACCATGTAAAGGACGGCTATAGAAAGTAATTGACTATTCTTGCATCAATACAGCTCCCACACCTAATCCTGAAGCGTCACATTCAACAATGAATTGTTTGGAGAAATTTAGGAGAGCTAAGACTGGGGCACTAGTGATCACTTCCTTTAATTTGATGAATGCTTCCTCCATCGCAGGTGACCATTCGAATCCATTCTTCTTCAACATCTTGGTTAAGGGACTTGCTATTTTCCCAAAATGCTGAATAAATTTTCGGTAATAGCCACAAAGACCCAAAAATCTCCATAGAGATTTTGGAGTAGAGGGCTTTGGTCAACCCTGTATAAACTCAATTTTCTTTGGATCTACAGTAACTCCACCATTAGTAATTACATGACCAAGGTACTTAACTTCCCTTTAGTCAAATTGACATTTCTCCATTCTTATAAACAAGTGGTGAGCTTGCAAAATTGAAAATACAACCTCTAAATGTTTTACACGTCCATCCCAAGTTTTTGTTGTAAATGAGGATATCATCAAAAAATACAAGAACGAATTTTCTTAAGTAATCTTTAAATACCTCATTCATTAGAGACTGGAATGTTGATGGGGCATTAGTGAGGTCGAACAGCATGACCAGAAATTCGTAATGGCCCTGATGTGTGTGGAAAGTTGTCTTCTCAATATCTTGGGAATGAAGTCTGGTGATAACTCGACCAAAGATCCAATTTGGTGAAATATTAGGCACCGTCAAGCTCATCAAGTAATTCTTTGATAACAGGTATGGGAAATTTATCTTTCACAGTATTTTTATTTAATTCTCTGTGATCAACACACATTCTCCATGACCCATCATGCTTCCTTATGAACTGAACAGGAGCAGAATATGGACTCTGAATTGGTCGTATTATTCCTGCAGTTAACATTTTCGACACTATCTTTTCAATTTCTGACTTTTGATAGTGTAGATAACGATATGGCTTCACTGAAATTGGTTCCAGATTCTTCAAGGGTATTTTGTGGTCATGGAATCATTGCAGTGGCAGCCTAACTGGTTCAACTAATAGTACTCTGAATTTCTCCAACAGATTCTGTATTTGAGGATGCAGCATAAGTTCCTTTTGATGATTGGGCAGATTTCCCAAAATTTGAAGCAAAAATCCAGCTTTGTTTAGCTTAACCATTTGTTCCATTTAGTACACAGTAATGAGCTGATTTTCTGGAATTGGGGTGCCCGGCAAAATTACTTTCTTTCTATCTGACTCAAATGTCATTAAGAGTTTTGCAAAGTCCCAAACAATTGGTCTTAATGTTCGCAGTCATTGGGTTCCCAAAACAATGTCATAGCCTTCCAATGGTAAAATGTACAAATCAACAATTACAGGAACTCCTTGAATAAGCAGTTGAGTTCGAGTACATTTACCTAAATTTGCCAATTTTTCTCCTGAAGCAATAACCACCTTCAATCTCTTACCCTTCGTTCGTACTAACCCAGCTTTCTTTGCAAATCTCTCACTTACAAAGTTGTGAGTGCTTCCTGAATCCACTAGAATTGTGCCAAACTTATTGGATAATTTTCCGCAAAGCCGCATATTCTCTAGACCTTCAAAACCTGAGAGTGAATGTAAGGATATTGCTGAAATTTTTGCTGAATCTTGATCCTCAATTTCCATCTCTGTATCATCGTCACTATTCTCCAAAACAGCTTGAATGGAAAAGAGTTTTTTGCACCTGTGTCCTGGCCCATATGTTTCATTGCACTTGAAGCATAGTCCCAACTTCTTTCTCTCATTCAGCTTGTCCCAAGTCAACCTCTTGATCTTATTGCTTGCTGGTTTAATTAGTGGAGAAAAGGATCGCGATGGTTGGGGTGTCAGACGAGTGGGTGTTGGAGAACCCTTCCCATGGGATAAATTCCTTGCCTCATACAACCTTTCAAGTGAAATCGCTTCCGACAATGTTTTTGGGCGGCTGGCTTGCACATCTGTTCTTATAGAGGTTATTAATCCACTCACAAAACAACTTACTTGTCTTGCTTAAGATAGGTGTCCCACTTTGCCTAGCAATTTCTCAAATTGAGTTTGGTAATCTTGAACGGGACCAAGTTGCTATAATTTCGATAATTCACCAAACAAACTAAAGAATTGATTAAGACCATACCTCGAGTGAAGCCCTTCCTTGAATTCTGGCCATGTGATAGTCGGTGTGTCTTGTTTTAAGAGCTGGTACCATAACTGAGCATCTCCTTCCAAATGAAAAAAGGTGATTGAGATGTGCTCAATTTCTAGAGTATTATGGAACTGGAAGAACTGTTCAGCTCAACGAGCCAACTCGTGGGATCTTCTTGCCCATTAAAACAGGGAAAATCTAGCTTAAATAACTTGGGAACAAACGAAGAGCCACTCCCAGAGCTATTTTCCCTTTCACAAGACTCCATGGCACTCTCCGTGGCTCTCTCCGCAGTTGATTCCTCTTTTCCCTTTGATGACTGTCCAGTAAACTAGTCCATACGAGAATTAAGTTGGGAGAAGATTTCTTCCAAGCAGGTAGCAATTCCTTGTTGCCCTCCAGAAAGGGATTGAACTTATTGTTCTAATAGCTCTACTCTTTGGTCCATGCTTGAGCTCTGATACCACCTTGGTATGAACTGTTGTTTTTCCATACGTGGACCTATACTGATATGAAAAGAAAATGAATTTCAACAGGAAATAGACTGGTTTAACGGAGGAAACCAAGAACTATACGTTTTCACGTATTTAATAAGTTTTTATCTCATACCTCTGACTTATTATTTAGCAGCTATAAATAGAAAAACAACCCAACAACTTGGTTGATTACAAGGAAACTACTCTGCTATTTACAAGGAACTCAAGTCTAAAGACTTGGAATAGCAGAGATACATGCAACTGCTAATATCTGTAACAAGACTTATTCAAACATAAAATAAAAATTAATAAATAAAGAGGCATGTGACAGGTGAAAGGCTGGCTGTATAAGATTGAGCAATTTTTCACACTTGACAACACAGCGAATGAAAAGAAGGTCAAAATTGTGGCCATGCACATGGAGGGAGATACGCAAGAATGGGACCGGTTAATCACAAGGAAGCAACCACAACACAACTCGTAGAATGGAGAGAACACGTAGAGGCGGTAAAGTTAAGGTTTCATGACGAAGTCTTCGAGGATCCTGTGGGGGCATTGTATGCCAATTCTAAATTTGTTTTCGGTTGTATTTGTCACAAATTCAATTTGAGTATGAAATTATCTATATTCTACTGTTCATACCTATTTTATATATTTCATATCTATATGAAGTTAAATACAATTTTATGTGATTATATAACTTGTAAACATAATATAAAAAAATTCCATCATGTTAGATCAATACATATATAATTGGGTGAAGAACAATCTAATAATGTCTATAAATGGGAAATTCAAAATAATGGGGGATGAAAATACGAGAATGTCTTCAATACTTGGATTTAATTAGATATAATTTGAAGGATTTTGTAGGTCTTCATTGATCGAGGTTAACTTTAATATACATTGCAATAGCATATAAATTAAATGTGGAAGAAAACGAAAGTCTGCATTTTTTGAATACTTCTAAGCTCTAAAGTCTTAATTTGATGGTGTATAGAAAAAAAGAAGCTTAAGGACTTCAAATATCTGCTAGAAAAATAACATCAATGTACTCCCATCAAACACATTAACTGTTACCATAAAAACAAGACATTAATATTCACTAAATTCATAACGTTGTACCAACATTTATGATACGATTAACTTAGTATTAAATCCTAATCTGATCCAAATATAATATATGAATAATGGCGATAGGTCCTCTAGTAATTGGGTACATATATTACAATATATTATTTTTTTACATTATTTAATAAATAAACCTTATGTTTATTCCAGGTCTAAAGTAATCATTTTTCTCAAAATTCAATAATGTACACCATAATATGAGAAATTATTATAAGAGTTTCACAAAAACAACATTGTCCATACAATGAAAACTATATAATGGAACTCAATCATATTCTAACAATAGGATCCTTGAATTTCATTGGTGGCATGTCTTTTGTTAAAGGATTAGCTAGTATCAATTCAGTGAACACTTTCTAGTCCTTAACACCTTCCCTTATAAATAAAAACTTAATGTTTATGTGTTTATTCTGCCTACCACTCTTACTATTTTTAGTTAGAAAATGGTAGCTGAATTATCACAATATATTATCAATGGCCTAGAAATGAAATCCACGAATCTAAGTCTATATATGAAACTCTTTAGCCATATACTATGTGATGTAGCATTAAAACAAAAAACAAACTCAGCTTCCATAATGGAAGTAGCAATCAAAGACCGCTTAGTAATCCTTCAAGATATGGCTCCATGGGCAAAATTGAAGATATAACCTAAAGTTGATTTCCGTGAATTAACACACTCAGTAAAATCTGAATCTGAGTACCCTATTACCTCCATATTGTCGGTTCATCTGTACATAAGCATGTAATCTTTGATCCCTTGAAGATACCTTAATACTTTCTTTGAAACTCTCTAGTGATCTCATCCTGGTTCACTTTGATATCTGCCTAACATTCCAACAACAAATGTAATATCAGGTCTTGTATAAACCTAAGCATACATCAGGCTTCTAATTGCAGAAGTGTATGGAATGTTTTTCATTTGTTCGCATTCAAAGTCATTTTTGGGCATTGGTTTAAATTGAACCTATCGCCTTTCATAATGGGAACTACACTTGGTGAACAATTTTTAATATGAAATCTCTTTAAAACTTGATCAATATAGGTTTCTTGAGACAAACTTAAAATACCACGAAATATGTCTTAATGGATCTTAATGTTAATGACATAAGATACATCACCCATATCATTCATTTCAAAATTTTAGAGAGAAATTGTTTAACGTCATGTAACAAACTCCTAACATTGGTTGCAAGTAACATGTCATCAACATATAGTACAAGAAAACAAATTTTACTCGTGATATTTTCTTCAAAACCAAATTATGAGATAATATCATGGAATTTCAAATAACATTAGAGGGATGCTTATTTCAATACATATATGGATCTTTTAATCATGCAAACCAAATGCTCACCATTATTAGAGGAGAATCCTTCTGGTTGTTTCATGTAAACCTCTTCCTTTAGGTCATCATTTAATAAAGTCATTTTCACTTCCATTTAATGCAATTTCATGTCAAAATGAGCAACTAATCCCAAAATTATACAAAGTAAATCTTTTTTAGACACAGGAGAAAATGTACTGTGTAATTGAGTCCTTCTTTTTGAGTGAATCCTTTAGCAATGATTCTTGCCTTATATCTATAGATGTTGCCTAATAAGTCTTGTTTTTTGTCTTAAATACCCATTTGCAGTCTATAGGTTTTGCTCCTTTAAGCAACTCGACAAGATCCTAAGCATTATTATTCTTTGTGGAATTCATTTCTTCCTTTATGACATTGTACTATAAATTTGATTCTTTGCAACTTATGACTTGTAAAAATGTTTCAGAATCATTCTCAGCTCTTATATTGTAGTTAGATTCTTGTAGATATACAATATAATCATTAGTAATAGTTGATTTCCTTGTTCTAGTAGATCTTCTTAATATTACATCAACATCCTCCCATGGAGTTTGTTGTTCAATTGGTTGTTGAATTCTTTCATGTAATTCCGGAATAACTGGATCTATTGAATTGTTAGCAACTTGTGGAATTTCTTGATTATCATTTATATTGACCGTAGGCTATTGAATTTCAACAGTTGGTTGTATAACATCTATTTAAACCTGAGGAGGGTTGTGAATGATAAATACTTTATTGTTTCGTGTGAAATGTTAAGTATCTATATGATCATTATCATAAACTATATCTTGAAATTGATCCCTCCCACTAATCAAGACATTCTCAAGAAATTTTGTATTTCTTGATTCTATAATTTTAGTGTGATATCCTTTAGACCTCTCGACATATCCAATGAAATACCTATTTATGGTCCTTAGGTTAAATTTCTTCTCTTGTGAATTATAAGTTCTTATTTCAAGCAGACATCCCCAATTGTGTCATGTCACAAACTCGATTTTCAACCTTTAAATAACTCAAATGGCGTCTTTGGAATAGCTTTAATTACAACTCGATTTAATACATGCACTGCCATCTTAAGAGCTTCAATCTACAAGGACTTCGAAGTTTGGAGCTACTTAGCATGCTTCGTACCATATCCAATAATGTTTAGTTTCTTCTTTCTACCACACCATTTTAGTTTGGAGATCCAGGCATAGTATATTAGGCTACTGTCCCATTTTCTTGAAGATACCTCGTAAATGAACCAGTTGTTTATACTCCTTCAATATATCTACTATAATATTCCCCACCTCTCTCAGGTATTACAATCTTAAATTGCTTACCGAATTGTTTCTTTGCTTCAGCTTCGAATATTTTGAAAGCATCTAGCACTTCATTCTTGTATGAATCAAGTTTAGATACATTTATCATAAATAATCATCTATAAATGAGATGAAGTGTTTGTAATCATACGATTCCATGTGTGGACTACAAATATCTGTATGCACGATCTCTAATATGTATGAACTTCTCTTGGCACCTTTCTTTAATTTATTAGTCCGCTTTCCTTTTATGCAGTCTATACAAGTTTCAAAATTAGTAAAATCCAAAGTACTCAGTACTTCTCCATTCACCAGCCTTTTAATCCTTTATATGGGGATATGTCCTAATATCCAATGCTACAACATAGAGGAGTTTTTATTCATGACACAACATTTTGATCCAAAATGAACATGTGTTGCATTGTAACAGGTATTATCTTGTAAATTCAAACATAAAAGACCATTGAATAATGTATCATTCTCAACAAATTCAGATTTAAAATTTAACTTAAAAGATTCATTTAAACAATAAAAGGAATATCCAAATGGTACAAGTCATAAAACTTAAATCAATTTCCTAGAGAAATTGGTAATATAAAATGTCTTTTCTAATTTAAAATAAAATCAGTATATAAAATTAAATTACAATCCTCAATAGTCTCCACACGTGAACGTATCTTGTTTCCAGATAAGATATACTGCTCACTTTCCACTGGCTTTTTGGGTTTTGCAAATTCTCCAATTCATTCGTAATATAGATTGCACAACCAAAATTAATCCATCATGTGTCATGACAAACTTCAACCATATTAGATTCAAAGCAAACTAGTGAGATTAGATTACCTTTCTTTTCAAGTCATTCCTTATGTTTGACATATCCTTCTTCATGTGTCATTTTTTCTTGCAAAAGAAGCACTTAGATTCCTCCTTAATATTAACTTGGGTAGGTATTTGACTTTCTCCCTTTGAGTTGGCTTGATTTGTTTTCTTCCTTAAACAACCAAATGTGCACTCGACAAACTCTCTCTCCGTTCCAACGACAATCTCCCTCTTGAACACGCATGGTCATTAATTCATTTATTAACCACTTATCCTTATATGTATTATAAGAGATTTTAAAGGTTCCATATGGTGGTGGAAGGGTGTTCAAAATGTAGTGCACAAGGAAAGAATTAGACATCTCAACCTCGAGTTTCTTTAACTGAGCCGCAATGTCTCTCATTTTCATGATATGGTCACACACACCTCGGACACCAGTGAGCCTTATATATGAAAACTTCATAATCAAGGTGCTTGTAAGTGCTCTGTCTAAAGTTTTGAATTGCTCATCAATAGCTTTCAGTAAAGCATAGACATTGTCATGTTGTTCTGCAGAACCCCGAATGCCAGCAACAATTTTGTTTCTATAAACATCACTAAAAATGACACCATTCCATGGCCCGTCACCGGCCCGACCCATTGACATCTCTACACACTTAAGTGATTAGATCGCTTCCAACGTTCATAAAGAGCAATTTCAGCTATAGTGCTAACGTAGATTACTTAGGTTGTTCATCCTTCCAGATAACATAATTAATGTCTATCCACCCCAGATGAAGAACAATTCTCTCATTCCAAATTGTGTAGTTTTCACCCCTTAATTTAGGAATTTCATAACTTGTATTAGAGAAACTAACAGTTTAAATAGCTGTATAATTTAAACATACATGGTACTTATCAATAAATTGAGGCTAACAAACTATATATATATATATATATATATATGTTATCAATGTAAAATATATCTTAAAAGACATAAATCAAATGACATAAAGATTGCTTATGGTTTAAATTTTTAATTCAAACAGATTTATACTAAACTTTATGATAAAACTATCAAACTATATTCTAATTCCTAATACCTGTGGGAAAATTAGAAAAAATAATTTGATATTTTATCATAATTGATTATTCAAATATAATAAAAATTCCTATGGGATAAAATTTATTATGCTAAAATATTGGTCAATTACCCAAAAAAAATTCAAACTTTCGTCAATTTTTTAATTATAACCCAAACTTTTAAAAGTAGTAATAAAATGCCCAAACTTTCAATTTTTTTAATTCTAACCCAAACTTCAAAAAGTGGCAATAAAATATTCAAGCTTTCAATTGTCTTCAATTCTAGTCTAATGTTATCTGTTGTTTTCCTGATATCATCAGCCCTTTATTTTCTGTTTGATCTTCTACAACATACTGCAGCTGAAAGCTCTTCGTTTTTTGTTTGTTCTCCTGATGCCCCTAGTATGAGGGCATTGGGGCTGCATAATCTGAAAATTGAAAGGTGAGAGCATCAAGAGAACAAACTAAATGAAGGAAAAAATTAAAATTAAAGTACAAGGTCGTTGGGGTTGTGTAATTTGATTTAGGTTATTTTTAAACAACGAAGTCATTTCATTAATCTTCATTTGTTGTTTTAATTTTGACTGACGTGTATTAATAATTAAGGTTGCTGAAACATGTGGCAAGTCACATCAGCAAACTTAACGGAAACAATAACATTTAGCTAGAATTGAACAAATTTGAAAGTTTGAGCATTTTATTGCTATTTTTGAAGTTTGGGTTAGACTTGAAAAAAATTAAAAGTTTGGTCATTTTATTGCTCCTTTTTAAAGATCAGGCTATAATTAAAAAATTGATGAAAGTTTGGACTTTTTTGGTAATTAACCCTATTAATATTTTATATTGTAATTAATATTTTTGTTTGTTTTATAGGATACTAATCCATAGTTGTCTTCATTCATGTCATCAATGCAGTGGGCTTTGAATGACAATCTTTAAGGCTTTGAGTTTTATTATTTGCTTTGAGTTTTAAGTTTGGCAGACAAAGAAATTTTACTTTTAGTATTTAATTTTGTTTCTTGTGTGGGATTAGCTATGAGTTTCAAAATAATTGTTATATTTAAATTTTTATTTATGACAATAGTGAACATAGTAGTGAAAATTTTGTATAAATTTTAAATTTGTGATGAAAATTTATTGACCTCATTAATAAAAGTATTGGTGATTATTTTTCTCACTAATAATAATAATACATGTGACAACATAATTTATCACTATAAATGTTCATATTAGTAACAAAATATCTTTCATAGATAAGACTTAATTAAGTGACAATATTTCTTGTCACAATTTTGTATAATTTTATTGTTAAAAATGTTGTCACAATATAATAGTGGTTGTGACATTTTCGATGTATCACTATTAATATTTGTGACTTTTTGATGTATCACTATTAATATCTTTTGTGTCGACACTATCATCACAAATGAGTAATGTTATTGCGACCATACAATTTTGTCATTTATGCAAAAGATCTCAATGGCAAAAGCAATGGTCACAAAAATCATGAGTAATTATGACAACTTTTTAAATATAGTCAATATTTCATCAGTGACAAAAGTATTTGTGACGACAAATGACGACTCGAAAAATCGTCAAAGAAATTAATAGTGACCAAAAATCATGCTTTTAGTGACAACCTTAGCTTCCATTAAATGTCCATTTTCTTATAGTGTTACATGAAGAAACTCCCAAAGTTGCTCTGATACCAAATGTTTGTTTTAAAGGAAAGTACTTCGGCAAAAAAAAAGGAGAGAAACAAGAATTCTATATATTGTTAAGAAATAAAAAACTGATACTTTTTATTCATAGAGAAGGGAATTTGGTTCCAACTGGCTCAAAGATCTAAAAGATTAGAGGGATCTTACCCGCTTTAGGTTCTCAAGGGACAGTCATGACGGGCGGTCCGAGTAAAGGGCCTATCTTAACAAAAGCAATTAGCAGTTGGGAGTTTGATGACTACCGCATGAAAGAGATGTGTTCTTAGTGTGATGAGAAGTATGTGTCAGGCCACTGTTGTTAGAAGAAACTACAATTATACATGGTGGAAGAAAATGTGCAAGTCAAGGAAGGTACGAATGATCTTAATGAGGAATTCATTGAGGAACACAGGGAGCTTAATGTATCCTTTCAAGTGATGATCAGAGGGGCTAACAAGAAAGGTATAAGCAGATAAGATTAATAAGGGTACATCAAGGGAAACCCATACAAGTCTTGATAGACAATGGGAGTACTCATAATTTCGTAGGTGAAGCCCTAGCCAAAAGGAGTGCAGATCAATTTGAAGAAATCTTAGACATATATATTACTATAGGGGGAGGCCTATAATTGGACTGTCGCTACAAATATAAGGGGTTCAAATGAACCATGCAGGGAGTATCATTCGTGTTAGAGGCATTGGTGTTTCCTATAGGGAATTGCAATGTTGTCCGAGGGATATAGTGGTTGATTAATATTAACGACATATTATATTACTTAAAGGAGTGTACAATGGATTTTATATGTGGATGGGACAATGGGTGACACTATCAAGGTGGGAGGAACCCTAAGCGAAATTAATAACAAGCAAAGAATTGAATTGTCTAATTAAAAGGGAAAGCGTAGAAGGGTTGTATATGCTGCAGCTAACTTGTCCTTTAAAGGGTCAGCTACAATAACTAATGTTCAAGGATCAATCAGCTTCTACAGACTAGTCATCGGTTCTGTTAGCAGAGTATGATCATTATTTTAGGAACTAACACATTAACTCTAAAGAGAATGCAAGATCATTGAGTTACACTTAAGGAGGGAGTAGACATGATTAACATCTATCCCTAATTTAGGGGACCAGAAGGATGTTATTGAAAGAGCTATTGCAATAAGGATTCATGAGGCATAGTGTAACTCTATACGGGTCACCAGTGGTCTTAATAAAGAAGAATGATAATTCGTAAAGGATGTGTGTTGATAATTGAGAGCTTAATAGACACACAATAAAAGGCAAATTTATGATACCCTTGATCAAAGAGTTATTTTATAAGTTACATAGATCTGGATGGTATATAAAGCTGGTCTTAAGTTGAGGTACCATCAGATCCAAATGCATAATGAAGATGTGGCTAAGACAATCATTCAAACCCACGAAGGACATTACAAGTTGCTCTTAATGCTTTTTGGGTTAACAAACGTACCTTTACCTTCAGAGTTTGATGAACAACGTATTATGAACCTTCCTCCGATAGTTTGGTCTTTGGCAAGAGCTTGGAGTAACATATGTGTCATATGAGGGAAGCTATTCAAGGCTTTATGGATCAATAATTATTCTTGAATGGGAACAAATGTGTTTTTGAAGCTTTCCAACTCGAGTAACTTGAACACCTTATTTACGAGAAGGGAGTAGCCATGGATGAGTGGAAGGTAGCTACAATTCAAACCTGGTTGATTCTCGGGTCCCTAAAGGAGTGAGGCTTCTTATGCCTAACATGTTACTATCGAAGGTTCATCTACAACTATACTCAGTTAGCTTGACCCTTGAATGGATTGTTAAAAGGCCCAATAATAGGTTAGTAGGCATTAGGGTATAAGCAGCAACAAGCCTTCGAAGAGCTGAAGTAGACTCTCAATTCGATCCATATCCTCACCATACTAGATTTCTCTCAGCCCTTCGTATAGGAGGCTAACATTTGTGGTACTAGAATCGCAACAATATTGCAACCAGACAAACACCCAATTAGCTTATCTAAGCCAAGCACTAGCCAAAAAACACCTTGGATTATCGATATATGAAAAGCAATTTCTGGCTATGGTGAAGGAAGTCCATTAGTGACATCACAACTTGAGTGGATGACAGTTTCAAGTTCATACAGATCATTGTTGTTTGATGTCCTTACTGGAACAACAAATTTCCACCCTCCTTATAGTAAACATAGCTTCCGAAGCACTTCAAGTATGACTTCCAAGTAATATATTAAAATAGGAAGGAAAATTAGGTGGTAGACTCCTTGTTTAGGATAACATGCATGAAGCTTCTACCTTATTTGTCTCCTATGTCCACACTAAATTGTTAGATGGAATTTGCAACAAGTGGAAGGAAGATGCCATAATCTGAGACATTATCAAGTGCTTGAAAAAAGGAACACTGCACTATGGAACTTATAAATGGAGAGATGGAATACAGTGTTGGAGGGAAAGTATGGTGATTGGGTATGATAGAGAACTACAGAAGAAGTTTATTTCCTTAAGTCACGATGTTCTAAACGACGGTCAACTATTAAAAGACAGCATAACATATCCAATTGTAAATGAATAGGTAAGGATATGAAAGTTCATATTAAAATGTGAGTGACTTGCTAGAGAAACAAGCATGAGAATGTGTAATAACCAAGAAAACTTTATCCACTGCCCATTCTCAAAGGGTGTTGGGTAGAAATCAGCATGGACTTTGTCAAACGCTTGCCACCATCGAAGGGATGAATAGGAGTGATGGTCGTAGTTGACCGCTTTAGTAATTATGACCATTTTGTACCAATCAAACGCCTACCAACCGCGACATACATAGCTCAGTTATTCCTTGACCATGTCGTCAAATAACCCAAAATGTCGAATAACATCGTCAATGATAAGGACTCCCTATTCTTGAGCAAGTTTTGGCAGGAATTGTTTAACCTCCAAGGAGTTAGCCTCAAGTTCTCTACCACGTACCACTCGCAATCGGATGGACAAATAGAAGTGGTAAATCATATAACAGAGGTGTATTTGAGGTATTTCGACAGAGAAGCTCCTAACGTATAGGTGGAGTGGATATCATTGGCAGAGTGGTGGTCTAACACTGCATTCCACACAACTATTAACTCCATCCTACCACTGATATATATTCCTTATTTAGTGCGCAATTCTTAGAATTTAGTGATCGATCATACTCCCTCCGATTCATAATAAGTGTCGTTTTAGATACATTTTAATTATTCAAAATAAGTGTCATTCTTGACTTTGTATGTATGTTTATAATTTTACTTCCAAAATTAACCTTTAATTTCTCTCTCATCATAATTACACAGATCACAATTTCAAGACAATTTAGTTGCAATTTCTCTGACATGCTAATTATTGCAAATTACCTTTTTAATGCATTTCATCATCATTCATTTTATTTATTTAAGATGCTGATCATGGTTTTATCAACCATTTATAACTTTACGGAAGTCACGAGATAATTTCATGGAAGTATTAATAAGAGTACAACTATAATTTTATTATAAATGTGTATTTTTTTAAAACGACACTTGTTATAAATCCGACGAAGTACTGTACTATAATAGACAAAGAGCCGGAGGATTGTGTCTCCTATTAAAGTTATTTAAAGGTATCAATTTGGCACATTTATTATACCCATGAAAGTTCTCTAAAAGTATCAAGTTGGGGACGGGACGGGACGTGATTATATTCATGGAGGCAATATCTTCTAACAAAAGATTCATGCGTAAATAACTTGATTGGATTGAGTGACTTTGATTTTCATTTATTAAAAAATTTGACCCGCTGATCACTTCAGTCATTTAAGAATCTTCCACCCATACACACACTCTGTTTAGTACTTTGACTATAAATAAAAGAAAATTGTACGAATTGATTTGAAAGGCTATGCCAAATTTTTAAAACAAATATATAGAAAAGAAAAGGTAAAATAAGAAAATACTCTTCCTGTGATTTTCACCACTCATCACCCAATGGCTTATCTCCACGTCACCATCTCCTCTTACAGTCCCAATCCAACGGCCCAGATTCAACTTTCCGGCTGAAGAGAGAGGAAAAGATTTAACCATGATTGAGTTAAATACTAACCCAGGTTTGATTCCGCGTTAAAGAACCATCTTAGAAATAGCAAGAAAGAGAGAGCGAGAGCCCAGACATCGAGAGAGCAAAAACGGAAAAAATGAAAACGAAATTTTAAGAGTCTTGGATTCCGGACTCTATTTTTAGGCTTCCTGTGTGTGACTGTCTGTGAGTGTTTGTGTGGGGTTAAGGAAGCCGGGGTATTCGACTCAGTTCACTCGCACGATTCCTTATTACCCCATAACTCCCCAGTCCTTCCATTTTGTTAAAGTCGTGATTTTAAACCCACCCTTCTCTGTTCTTGATCAATTTGTTGTCTTTCGAGGTTCAGTTTGGTTAGTGGCTCTTATTCATTAGCCATTGTTGTGAGATTTTCTCCGATCTCGCTCTTCGGTAAGTTCTTCGTTGTTTTGTTGATGCTTATGTCGTTTGTCGTTCGTTTTTCTTTGATTTGATTGAGAGGAGCACTCTCTCATTGGGTTTGAATATTGGGTTCATAAACTTCTGTTCTTGTGGGCTTATGGGTAACGTATGTAACTTGTGTAATTTATAGTTGCGATGTTGCTATTAACTTGGTCAGTTTTTATGATGAACCTACAAAAAGCCTTCTTGATAAATTTGCATGGGCTGTATTAAGTATTCTGTACGTTTTCGTTTGTGGTTTTTGAAGCAAGTAAACAAGGGAGTTTCTTAAACCTTTTTGCTATTTGGACATTAATGCCTTGTGTATCGAGTGATAATGTGTATCCAGTCTGTAATGAACATAATAAATGCATACCGACCTATTGGCATAGGAGCATTCAATTGGCTACTCTTCTTGTCCTTTCACATGTAGCTAGTCTTGGTAACCGATTTTGAGGTTTACTCGTGGTGTGTGCTAGTATTTAATCTCCGGGATCACCTTCGTAAATTATTTTTCTGACGAGATTTTCGTATCTTTTCAGATTCATGTTATTGGGAATCGGATCTTAGGGAAATTGTTGTGGCATTAAGTTAGACTATTTGATAGCTCTTCTTGCCTTTTCGAACTTGTGGTCGGAGGCTCAACAATTAATGATTGATAGTGGTTTGCACCATTTTCTTAAAACTTTATCAACTCTGGAGTTTGGCGCTTTCGTGACAGGGAAGGCACTGTCTTCCTTCGTTGTCGTCTCTCTTGCTAACCACGTAGACCCTAGGATTCCTGTTCCATTTCATGTATCGTGAGTTAGACAGCCCAGTTCAGACTCAGATGGCAGTGGCAGTCTTTCAAAGCCCGCTGAGTGGGGAATACCACAGTGGCAAGAGAATCGAAGGGAAACAGCTCGCTGGAAGGAGAAGGGTTTTTGTGCAAACAGAGACTGGATGCGTCTTGCGTATGGAGTTGGATCGAAGTGACAGTGCCCATACTGTGAAAAGAAGGTTGCAGCTTGCCCTAAATTTCCCCACTGATGGGAGTTCATTAACTTTTGGAGATATGGTACTGAACAATGATCTCAGTGCTGTTCGTAATGATTCATCTCTTCTTTTAACCAGGAATTATCTGCATAGAAGCTCATCAACTCCTTGTCTTTCACCAACTGGGAAGGACATCCGGCAAAGAGATCGGAGTGGTCCTATAGAAATATTAGGACAAGCAAATAGTTTTGTTAAATTGAAAAAAGTGGTCAAGGACAGTGTGAAGGCATTTAAGCTGGGTGTTGATCCACTTCCTGTTCATGGTGGTCTAGGAGGTGCATATTACTTAAGAAATAGCCGGGGTGAGAGTGTTGCAATTGTGAAGCCAACAGATGAAGAGCCTTTTGCACCAAACAACCCAAAAGGCTTTGTTGGCAAAGCTCTTGGGCAACCGGGTTTGAAGCGATCTGTGCGAGTTGGAGAGACAGGATTGAGGGAGGTTGCAGCGTATCTTCTTGACTATGATCACTTTGCCAGTGTGCCCCCTACTGCTCTTGTTAAGATCACTCACTCAATCTTTAATGTCAATGATGGGGTGAATGGGAACAAGTCGTATAAGAGGAAGCAGGTTAGCAAGATTGCATCTTTCCAACAGTTCATACCACATGATTTTGATGCCAGTGATCATGGGACATCAAGCTACCCAGTTTCTTCTGTGCATCGTATTGGAATACTAGATGTTAGGATTTTTAACACTGACCGACATGCTGGAAACCTTTTAGTGAGAAAGCTTGATGGTATTGGGAGATTTGGGCAAGTGGATTTGATCCCAATTGACCATGGGCTTTGTTTGCCAGAAACATTGGAGGATCCATATTTTGAGTGGATTCATTGGCCTCAGGCATCAATTCCTTTCTCAGATGATGAGCTTGAGTATATTCAGAAACTTGATCTTGCTAAAGACTGTGTGATGCTGCGGTCTGAACTCCCAATGATTCGGGAAGCTTGTTTGCGGGTATTGGTTCTTTGCACAATTTTCCTCAAGGAAGCTGCAGCTTCAGGTCTCTGTCTTGCTGAGATTGGTGAGATGATGAGTAGGGAGTTTCGAGGTGGCGAGGAGGAGCCTAGTGAGATTGAGGTTATATGCATTGAGGCAAAGAGGTTGACAGCAGAGAGGGAAGTTTTATCTCCTAGGACTGACCTGGGAGATGCTGAATTTCAATTCGCCATAGACTGCGATGAAGCAGAATCTGACCACAATCCAAAATTAAAAATAGATCATGAAAATTTTGCTAGAACGTCACTCCAATTTGGTTTTGGGTCTTTTGGTACTCGATACCCACTTTCCAAGCCGGAGGCAAGCATTGAAGAGGAGGTTAATATCGATGGGGAGGAGTGGCAGGAGAGGTCTGCTGCCTTGGCTTCTCCTGAAAGGTTGCCATCCATGGCAAAGCTTTCTATGTCTCTTAAGGATACGATATTAGGTGTCAAGAACCAGAAATATTCCCAGTTCTCTGGAATGAGACCTGAAAATGGCTATCTTACAAACACATCTTCTGGGTACAGGAGTGCGAATGAGCAACTACCTGCAAGCATGAGTTTTGTGAAGCTGGCAGATATGAATGAGGAAGAATGGGGGCATTTTTTGGAGAAGTTTCAGGAACTGCTGTACCCAGCATTTTCCAAACGGAAATCTGTGACTTTAGGACAGAGGCAGAGGCAGAGGCTTGGTACTTCGTGCCAGTTTTGATAGAAGAAGTGTCAATTAGAATGATAAGCCTTGTAGGTATCTTGGAGTGAATGGTGCTTAGTCTAGGTTTCGCTCATGGGTTTTTCTCCCTGGGAAGATGGTATAGTTGGGATGAAGTATTAGGAGGAACTTCTGTAAATATTCTTGGCATCAGCTGAGTGATGAGCTTAGAGTTCATTGTATTTGTTCTTTAACGTTCCTGCATCGATTTTTTTTTTGCTTTTTGATTCGCATCTTGTGGACTTGTTCTGTAAATAAGTTGTGGGAATGAAATCTTTAGAAAGAGCATGTTATGCTGCTTCTGCGTTTTATTTTTTGCTGTGGATCGAGTATGGATTCATTGGTGTCGTTCTCATCAACCCAGCTGTAAGTTACCTTAGCATAGTCAAGGCCATGGTGTGATAACACTGATTCCTATTTCGTTTTGAAGTCTTTTGTCTATGGTCTAGAAATGGTACCTGGACCATCTTTTGCAGGGGCGGATAATGGTGTAGTGATATTATCCCAACTGAGTTGGATATAGGCTGTGGGGCTTAGGATGTTAAGAGATTAGATTTTTTTTCTTTAAAGTTGAAGTGTCTGCCTACCTTCTCTAGTTTGTTTGCTGCATATGGTGGAGTTGGCCAGCAATATCCTCGATTAAATTCTTGGACGTGTGGAATTGAGTTAGAAAATAAGTGAAGATAATAGACTTGGAAGAATTAAGTCTCTTTTCAATGAGAAAGTTAATTACTTAAATTTGCGAGGGAGCTGAATAACCAAACCAATATTTCAGATTAATACAACTAATCGAGGGGCCTCTTGCACCTTTAGATATAGGGGGAGGCAGTAATAGTACAGGCTAAATATCTGTTACAAAACACCTGGCTGGTATCCGCAGATTTATCGGTTATGGTATTATATTCCTGCCGTCTGAAATTGAAATTTCTTTCCATCATGTCCAAAAATACAGGACTTGCTGCAAATGCCTTACATCACATAGAAAGAAAGAAAGCAAGCGAAAGCTAATAATGTCAAGGAACATCACTTGCTAAAGGCTAAAGATCCCACTATAACTCAAAAGCACAACACTCAGCCTTTCAAGTTGTTGGCCAGGTCAATCGGACACATCAACTTTGCCTCTCTTTTTCCCTCTCCTACATTTGCATGCATAAGGCAAAGGTGTTCCTGTTCTCGGATGCAATTCATAAAAAAAACGTACGTCTTCCTGCTACTTACTATCTTACATCAAGCCCCCCGTACTAAATTGAATTATTAAAGTTGACACACAGGCATTCATAATGGAATTTGTCATATTTTAAAATAGACAATATACTTAGCCAAAACTTGTTCGCGTTACACTGACTGTAAAAAGTTTTTCTTCAAAATTTTCAACAATTTTTTTCTTAAAGGGCATGTTTATAAATTTAAATTTTCTCTAGTTTGTATTACACTATTTATATGCTCATTGAACTACTGAGAATTTCATGTTCTCTATACGTTTTGATTTGCCAATAGCAGCCGCAAAATTTATATACGTTCACCATTGTCTTAAGAACTATAAGCAACTTGAAAAAATTCAAGTTACTACTTGTCAGTATACCAAATCAAACTTATCTCTTGAGAGGATGCTACATCTTGAGGTTGGTTGAAGTCCTCATCAGCCAGCCACTGTGAACAAACCAGACTTCCCTTTCGGAGATAATCCCTTAGTTTGCTTAATTTGACAAACATAACTAGTAACATGTCGGAGTGATCAACGTGGCAGCCCTATCAAAGAATCATTTTGGATTTTCTATATTGCCATTCGTCCTTATTATAAGAGGACGGTGTAAGTTTTTTAATCTAATTGATTATTAAGATAAATCATACATGAATCATGAATTATACGTAAATCATTCGTGCCTATTCAAATCTTGAATATAATAATAATCACATAAATAAAGCGAATAGATTACTTACTTTGATTGAAATTCGTTACGATGTAGAGAGAGTTGTTATAGATTATGAACTTGTTTCTCTCTTTTAACCCTCTTTCTGTACAATAGCTTAATGGATAATCCAATACACAAACATGTCCTTTTTGTATTTGTTTTTTTGTACTTAATTAAGGTAGAGAGATGACTAATTTATATACATTTCTTTGTTGACATTAAATCTTGTACGTCTATCAAGTATTAAATTAACGGTTAAGATTTAATATTCTATTAAACTAAGAAAACCCTAAACCAAGTTTAATACAGGTTTATAAAAAATCTAGCCCACAACATCAAGCCATATTTCTTGCATTCTCCCACTTGGCCGGATGTTTCATCATTACATTTAATAGTATAACATAAGGCTAGCAAGAGTTAAATCTTATAAACCCTTAACATCATAAGCACCTCAACATA
The DNA here is from genome assembly GCA_027564395.1 of Erythroxylum ulei. NCBI lineage: Eukaryota > Viridiplantae > Streptophyta > Magnoliopsida > Malpighiales > Erythroxylaceae > Erythroxylum > Erythroxylum ulei. The sequence goes on along the minus strand of JANITX010000003.1, from coordinate 32,353,524 downwards.
ACAAATCACATAATGTGGGTTATGTCGGTCATACACAATATAATCTTATATTCCCTTCCATATACCACTACATTAAGAACTTATTATGTTTAGGTTGATAAGTTGTATATATATAGTTCACATACTAGTTGTAAAAATACATGTAAATTTCTTATTCAAACAATCATGTATACATAAACATAACGAGTAAAAAATATATAATTTAGAAACATATTATTGTTGAGCTCAAAAGTGCTAAAACATCATCATCAAACATTATTATCAATCATCAACATAACCAAGACCTCTTCTAAGTACATGTTTTTTTAATGTCTTTGGTTGTAAACCTTTAGTTAGAAGATCTGCTACCATGAGATCCGTCCTAATATGTTCTATATGCACTCTTTGTGTAACATCCCATCACCGATGGAAAGGGTAAAATAGTAATTTGAGACGGGTGCTGAGTGTGGAAATTAGTTTCGGCATGTTCATGCATAATATGGCCTGACTGTACATGCATTCATGACCTTTCCCGACATATGTGTCTATAAATGTGAAAAAAAATGATATTTGTGCTTGAAAAATTACTTGGAGTGATTTTTGTGTGTTTTACAATTTTGGGGAAATTTAGAAATTTTTCTGAAATTTTTCGGAGAAAATGTCCAGATCGGATAATTGCCACGCGGTGGACCGATTGGTTTCCGGTACTGGAAATTACTGTCCAATAGCACTGGTTATTGAGAAAAATGATTTTGGGGGTTGTAATTAGAGTCATGGGAATTAGATGGATTAAAGATTACATGCTATTAGGGTTTTTTATTAAATGGTATTAATTGATTTTGTCTTTTTCTCTCATTAAAAGACAAGTGTCCAAACTCATTAAATGTTCTT
>JANITX010000003.1:32298750-32309576 GCA_027564395.1 Erythroxylum ulei | reverse complement strand
ACTCTGAAATTTTATTAATCATTAAAACTTGGGTTACAAGGATATAATAAGGTATACATACCCTTGACCAAGTCCTAACCCTAATTAGGAATGGGTTTGCAAGCCCATTTAATGAAAACGAGGCTAATCCTAACAAATCTAGGAGTATCTAGCTCATTGAACATAATTTGATCAAAGTCCTTTTAAGAATGGGCTAAACACATTAAAACAAATAAGTCTCAAAATAGCCCAAACAAACAAAGGATATGCTACTAACTAAAAGAACAACCCATAAGCAAGTCCTTGAGCCTAAAATAAGAGACAATAAATAATAAACCAAAAATACGCCTCAAATAAGATTTGAGCTTGTTTCCCAAAATGGCTAAGTACTAGCCTCTTCTAATGCCTCCTCTAACAAAGTCACAAGCGTGGGCATGCCTTGGTGTTTCTCCATGAATGTTTTGGCCTCCTCATGTACTTAACTTGTGATTTGGGCTTGAATAAAAGCTTACATTGTTACAAACCATATGGATGAGTCTTTAATTTCGCTTGTCTACATGTAACACACCTGAACATATTTTTTCAACATCTTTTCTCATGTTAGGCTAGTAAAAATGTTCACAAAGTACGTCATATGTCTTCTGCATCCTAAAATGACCCATCAATCCTCCACAATGTGATTCACGCATATAGTAAATAGGCACACAAAGTTTATTCTCCCTAAACAAGTACCTATCATGCCTATAAAAACTCTACCACTACCCTTCGTTATTCTCTCTTTTTAATCTCAATCGGTCTTTATACACCTATTCTAGTGTAATAGTGTAAGAATAATTGGTTATTGTTCTTTATACCTATTTTTGAGTTTGTTATAGATGAATTTCTTATCATATTATCTGGTCCTTCTCAATATAGTACGACTAGTATGCATTGGTACTACGTCACCTATTAGTTGAAAAGGAAAAACGATCTATTTGTTTAGGAGATGAAGAAGAGGAGGGCAAAGATGGTAGGAAGATAAAGAGAAAAATGGAGGACAAAAGCAACTCGGATGGGGTGAAATGAGTAGAAAGGTTGTGCATGGAAGTGGGAAGAAGGTAAAGGACAATAGAATACTGGAAGGAGAGGCTGGAGCTCTAGTCAATCAAGGATTGCATATTCTCCAAGAGCCTCTAAGGACAGTAATGGAGCTCATTCACCGAGAAAAGCAAGGAATATTATACCGCAAAACACTGCATTAGTTAGATTGTATTTTGATTTTTGGTTTATTTCCCTTTATAAAAAAAAGGAGAGGCTGGAGTTGGAAGGGATAGAAGCAAGGAGGAAAGAGCACGAAGAAAAACAAAAGAAAAGAAGTGGAGACTCTTAAGAGACGTACCACAGAAGAGAGCTCGAGGTACCATAGAAAAGAGCTACAATGCAAGTATACATGAGCTTCACTAGCTACCTGGCACGAGTATCTTTTGGGTAGAGTTTATAATAATATTATTCCAAAATAGTGTTTTATATTTTAAAATATAGAAGAATTATAGGGACTATGACAAAATTACTATAATGTCAAATTTTGATTCATAGTTTAATGAATTTAATGTTATTAATCTGTTAAATATAGAAGAATTATAGGGACTATGATAAAATTACTATAATGTCAAATTTTGATTCATAGTTTAATGAATTTAATGTTATTAATCTGTTAATGCTTAAAGTAAATATACAATAAATTACTAAAAGTAAAGTGCAACACTCAATTTTAAAATAAACACTATGTAGGTAATTATAAAATTTATTGTTACAAACGCCAGGTCATTAGTTACTCTTATATTAGATTAGAGATAAGAGGGACATAATTAACCTAAAGAGAAATAATCGAATTTCATGACAAAAGGGAGTGAAATGCACACTTTAAAAAGCGGGTGGAATATGGTATTGAAATGTGTGGAGGGGTTATTGGGAGACTAAAATCCCAAGTCAGAACGCAATAATAAAAAGCCTGAGACCCATTTGGTGTTTCCTTCTTACAAATCCATGACCATGAACTAAAGCAGATACGCTCTCCACTTCCATAAAAGATCACAAGAAGATTTTCTTCCACCTTTTCCTCACTAAATGCTTTTGCCTTTTCCCTCTGCTTTTACGACTTCTCCAACTTCCCTGTTTTTTACGACACACAATCGTACTCGTTTTCTCCGTTCTGATAAAAAAGACGCTATCTTTAACATGCAAAGCTTCAAACTAGCTCCTCCAACCATTCATCACCCTGAAATGTATTGCCAACCCACTTCTTTCTTTCTTAGGTACTGCTTATTTTTCTCCTTCATTCTAGCTTTTAGCCGGGTTTTTTTCTTCTTTGGTGGTTAGCTTGTTATGATTGTGCATTTAGGCTGTCCAGAAAAATGTTGTATGTATTGTCTTCGAAGAAGAAAAATGTTTGCTTGCTTTCTTTTGTGACTTCTTGTTCCTTTTCTGGTACGGGTGGAATACAGAGGACAAGATGATCGTCGAAACCAGACGCGTTTTGCGGATCTTGGACAGCTTGATCAACCCGCTTCAGCTTTTCCCGAAGACGATGCTGTTGATTTAAGTCCAAGTATCTTCGTCTCTCTCTCTCTCTCTATATATATATATATATATATGTGCGTGTGTGTATGTGATTGTGTTTTGTGTGTCATTATATATTTATACATTGGACAATATTATATATTCAACAATAACTAGAATGTTTACTATCTCTAACTACTTGCGGCTATAAAACTTTGTAGGCTCCATGTTCAGTTTAAAATCCGGCAATGTAGCTGTTATGTCCAGCGACTTACAGTACGCAGCTGTCTTGAGCACGGTAGATCCTCTACCAACTCCTGTCTCTCTTTTGGCTTATAGTTTGTGTTTATGGTTATTGTGATCAATGACCATTCATTTGTGGGGTTCATTTTATAGAGTATTGGGCCGTCAGAGATAGCAACTACAGGAACTGGGTGTTTGGACACAGGGCAATACATGTACCACAAGGGGGCACCAATTGGTTCGTTGGGAAACGGGCACGGTATTGAGAACTGGGGAGACTCAGGGATGGCAGATAACAGCCAACAAACTGATACTTCGACAGATGTTGACACTGATGACAAGAAACAGGTTTTATTCGTTTTTTTGGGCGTCTATTTCTCTGCAAACAGGCTGTGTTCTTTACTGTTCCCAAGCTCATTTGTTTGCCAATTGAGAATCTTTTTGCTCAATGGTGGGTCAGTTGGGTAATTAAGAATCCACTGTGAATTAGAATTACCACTGCATAGGATCCTAAGTAGTTACCTACTTTTGCTTGAGTTTTTTTTTTTAACAATCTGCTTTTGGATGGTGCGTGAAGTTTACCTTATAGAGCACTAATGACAAAATGTTTTCATCCCAATCACTGCGCAACATGAGTAACTAACTAATACTGATGTTTTGGCAGAATTTCAAACCTTTAGATCAAAATTACAAGAATACAATTGGTCTTAAATAAATATCTGGGGGTATCAGCTGCTGCATGCCTTTTATTGTATATTTGATTCGTGATTTTGTAACTTGCGTAGCTTCAACGAGTTCGGCGTGGTACAGTTGTGGTAGTGGACTCTCGGGATCATTCCAATACAAAACATGGTGATCAAAAGGTTGTCGACAGGATAGTGCTTATTCAATTGTGACTGGAAATTGTCTTGCTGCTTACAGGTTGTGTCTAAAGTTTCAATTGTAACTATGTGCAGACCCTAAGAAGGCTGGCCCAGAATCGAGAAGCAGCAAGAAAGAGTCGACTGAGGAAGAAAGTAATGGATTTTGACTACTGTGTCAAATGATGTTAGCAAATGAATAGCTTGTTATACACTTACAAGTTGTGCATTGACCATTCTTTAATCTGTTCTTGGCATTCATTGGTTCTGATCATTTTTTATATGTTTGAGCTGAAAATTATTTTTGTTCCGCCTTTGCAAGGTGAATTGAATGGACATTTTGTGTTAATAAGTGAAATGCATTTGGATCATTTATAGGTTTTGGTTTTGGATAGGCATATGTTCAGCAGCTCGAGAATAGTCGGCTCAGGCTTACACAAATAGAGGAAGAGCTTCAACGAGCTCGCCAACAGGTGCAAATACTTGTATTTTTAATATAATGTCAGATGCTTTGAGCCCTTAAAGTATTATCGCTTCTTCACATGCGTTTAGTTTTTCTCTGCAGGGAATCTTCATCACTACTGGTTATTCAGGGGATCATGCCTATTCAATACCTGGACATGGTTAGGGGTCGTCATGCTGTTTTCTTCAAGCCTCAATCTACGAAAATAACCTTGGATCAATTAGTATAGAACAGATCATATGAACTATATGAAAAATATTTTTGATATGGTATCCGCAATTTTTATGGATGCATTGTGCCACACATAGATGCTGTTTAATAGATTAATGTCCTGTTTGAGTTGCCAACTGTGACATCTCAAATGGAGGACTAATATTAAAAAGTAACAACCCATGTACCATTCAATTTTGTAGTAAAGTAGCTATGATTTCATTGAATCAGAATTGTCCATGAATGTTAAAAATATGAGCTCTAGGGTAGTCCTGGTGTATGAATCTAACAATGACTTGTACTTAAAGGGTCCTTAGCATTTGACATGGAGTATGCACGGTGGCTAGATGAACATCAACGGCTTATCAGTGACCTAAGATCTGCTGTCAATTCTCATATGGCTGACAATGAATTACGTGTTCTTGTTGATGGTGTAATGGCTCACTATGAAGAGGTATTTCGGCTGAAGAGCATCGGTGCAAAGGCTGATGTTTTTCACATCCTTTCAGGCATGTGGAAGACACCTGCTGAGAGATGTTTCATGTGGTTGGGTGGATTTCGTTCTTCAGAAATTCTGAAGGTGGTTGACCATTAAAATATACAAGATTATTTGTGTATTGATGCTTAATTGCCTGAATTGATTGAACTGATTTACATAAATTTTGTCCTTAAATGCAGATACTGGCAAACCATCTTGAGCCCCTAACAGATCAACAATTGATGGGAGTATGCAATCTGCAGCAGTCCTCCCAACAGGCGGAAGATGCCGTATCTCAAGGAATGGAAGCTTTGCAACAATCGCTTGTAGATACACTTTCATCTGCCAGTCTAGGCCCTGCTGGATCTGGAAATGTTGCTCACTACATGGGCCAAATGGCAATTGCGATGGGAAAACTAGCAACGTTAGAGAACTTCCTTCATCAAGTAAACATTGTGTTTAACCATACAAATTGAAATTGTTTTTCCATGATAATTTGTATACAGGAGTGGCTTCTATATTCTTATAATCTCTGTCCTTTATCTTGTCAGGCTGACCTGTGGCTTGTATATCTTTATAATCTCTGTCCTTTATCCTGTCAGGCTGACCTATTACGACAACAAACTCTGCAACAAATGTATCGAATTTTGACTACTCGGCAGGCTGCTCGAGCTTTTCTTGTTATCCATGACTATACATCACGACTCCGGGCACTTAGTTCTTTGTGGTTGGCACGGCCTAGGGAGTAACGCATATATTCCCAACATAGTTCTTTGTTTAGTGTTTCATTTTATTGCTACAATTATAAAAGCGTTAAGGAAATTCTGTCTGCTTCATATGGTACTCAGCCCTTGTAGATGTTGGGACCGTAAGACCGGATATACGAGGGGAAAAATGGTGGAAGAGTGTAATTTGCATATCATCAGATGGTAATGGTCTTCATGTTTATTTGAACATTCCATGTGCCTGGTACTTTCAATTTTACTCATCTTTCTTGCGGATGTACGAATTTTTCACGCTTTTTATCAATGCAAACCTTATCAGCTTATATATTTTACTTGCATAAACCTAGAACTGAAAACACTGCGCCAGTTCAAATATACAAGTTGGTGGAACGTATATGCTTGTGTTAAGTATGCATGGATTCTTTTCAATTGACTTGAAAGTAAAACTTTTTGATAGAACCGTGTATTTAATCATTTAGACTCTAGACAAATCTTCAAGATTCAACTCAAATCTAGAAAATGAAAACTCCAGTAAGAGTCCTTGCCTACAAAGCCAAATCATAAACTAACATGCGATCCAGCAATTTCCCCCTCCTACTCTTTTGTCTTGTGGCTAGTGGCTCGTAACACTCTGAGTACTAGGGATGCAGATTCATTAGATGCATGCACCTCAATAAACACTCAGGAAAATGGAAAACTAAGGAGAAGGAACTCACTTGTTCTAGAACCACAGCAGCAGCAACAGAAGCAGTAGCACAAACGCGAACAACTGTTGACATGTAGCAGAGAAGATGGAAGGTGATGAACTACTGATGATAATACATGTAACAGGAATGCATGTGTTCGCTTTGCATCAGGAATGAATGCCCTAGGAATATACGTGTCCTCTGAGCTGATTAATGGACAATCTTTTAACTATTCTGCCAAGTGGCTTTGTTATTGTGTAACTGTAATTACTCCAATAACTCACATTGCTGTAAAACTTTTGATATATTAATGCATTATTTAATTTTCAAAAAATAGTATAGAATTGCATGGGAGGATTCGCAAGTTTATTAAGTTTCTGCCGTCGATTTTGCGGGTGGCAGCTGGTGGAGCTTATCTAATGACGTGGAGGTTAAGTTCTTGGGGAAACCGTTGATCACATGGAGGAGCCCGCTCAGCGGTATCAGGATCGTTTGGTCATTTTCGCTGCATTCTATACTCTGAATCTCGCTGCTATATGTCGGTTTTGTAATTTGGTTTTCAATTTGTCAATACGAGAAGCCTTTTATATTGTCTTTCGGAACAATTTCTTCGACTAACTCGTGGTTTATGTTTTGATTGTCTAAGCTTTCAGAGATATCAATACCACATTATTTGACAGCATCAATATTTTCGGCTAAAAGATCTGAAATTGCGGTGTTTCACCAAAGCGTGCGTCTATTAGTTTTGCCAAGTTTTACGTCAGAAGTATGCAGGTCGAAGTCTTTTATGAATGAAAGTCCCGTTTTTTCTCTTATCTGAAGTCTACAAACATACTGCTTTGTGCTCTTCTTCTAGTTCTGGGAGGGCATTAGTGCAAAAAATTTGAAGTCCATTTTCTGAATAAAACACGGTTTCCAATTTCCTCCACTGGGCTTTCGACATGTTTTAGGTTATTATCCATCTTTTACCATGTAAGAAGTTAGTGCAACTCTTTCCGTGATTGCTACATTTTTTCATAATTGCACAGAAATGAAAACACGAAAATAGAAAGATTTCGAAACAAAGGCACAAAAATGTGAAAAAAAGATGTATAAAATGAAAATATGACATGAGACACTAAAGAAAACATGTGTGTGTGTAATGAAATGCAATGGAATCTACAAAGTATTGTCTCCTATATTAAAAGTTGAATTCATTCTTCGAGACTTTGCATACTGATGCTGTTATAAATCTATATAACTAGGGATTCAAATTGGCATTTGAAGATAACTGAAACAGAAACGAATTAATGAACTATGATTCTCCTGTGGATTAAAAGAAAAGAGTACGGTTGAGGAAAATCCATGATCCAGTATCAACCGTTGCAAACCGTTTACTTTTGAAGGAACACGTAGCCTCACACAGCTACTTTAAAATGCCATGCAATTCCTGCCTTCTTCCTCAGTACTAATGGCGACGTATCCTGCAATTTCCGATGATTTCCAAACAAAGCCATCATCTTTAACACCGTCTGCACCGCCACTACATCCGCCACCGTCAAATTCACAAGATGGGACCATTGTCGCCACTGGGGTCCTGGACCCGTTTGAGTTGTTAAATGGGTCTAATGCCAATGATCTCCATCCTGCAGTTACGTGGTCTACTGGCCTCTGTGACTGTTTCAGTGACATCAGTAGTTGTAAGTAATTTTGTTTTTCGATTTTCCAGGAACTCACTCGCATTGTTGTCAAGGATTATTAGTAAGAAGGAAACTTTAGATTGCACACCACCAATATAGTGTTTCCAATATTTCCAAATAATATATATATTGTTTGTAATAGTACGAAGTCGCAGCTATACTATCCTTGTTGGGCAGTGGGAACTGGTAAACCGTCGTATCTCTTTCCACATTTCAAACCCTGCAAATATTTTCTTGTTTAGTGTGAACGGTTGTGTGATTTTTCAAATGGAGGTTTTGCTAATTTGTCTTTTCAGTTTGCGATCTTACGAATATAGATAATGCCCTGACCATCAAACTGGTGAATGTCTTGTTATTTCTTCACAAATTCCCATAAAATTGTTTAATTGGATTTTGATCTCAGGTTGCTTGACGTGTTGGTGCCCATGCGTTGCCTTCGGACGAATTGCAGAAATGGTGGACAGGGGGTCAACTTGTAAGTCATTAGATTTATCAGATCCGATTAAATGAAACTTTTCCTTGTAGTTAATGTGGATTGATTCCAAACTGTTAAATTTGCAGCATGTGGAGTGAGTGGAGCACTTTATACCTTGATATTGTGCTTGACGGGTTGCTCCTGTTTGTATTCATGCTTTTACCGATCAAAACTAAGAGGGCAGTATTTCCTGGAGGAAAGCCCTTGCGGGGATTGCTGCATCCATTTTTGCTGTGAGGAATGTGCTTTGTGTCAAGAGTACAGAGAGCTCAAGAAGCGTGGTTTTGATTTATCAATAGGTAAGTATCCTTGTGAAGTTTCTTTTGATTGTATAATTGGCGGCCATTTCAATGTAATCTGTCAACTGATTTTTCATAATGGAATTGATCAATAGGGTGGCATGCGAACGTGAAGCGGCATAAACGATTGACGAAAAGGGCTCCAGAAGTTGAAGGAGGCATGATCAGATAATACCAAATAACTAGATACACCAGTGCTTATTGTCTAAAGGAATATGAGTTTTTGTTCGACAAGAATATTAATAAAGGGACCGATAGATGTTTCGAATCATCTTTCTTCAATTCAGTTTTCCAATTCTGTCAGGATAGTACTCCAGATATCGCAATAAATTCGTCTTGTTTTACTCTTCAATCTAAACAAAAAGGGAATAAAAGGGACGGAACAAAAAAGGAAAGGAAAGCAAACTGGAACATGAAGCTTAACAGCGTCCTTTAACATCACCATCAATGTGGCATGAACCAAGTAGTCAAATTTGTTTCTAGTTTATATTCATCCGCCGCAATTTGAGCTTCAATGTAAATAGTATGGTTGAAGAATATAAATAGGGAATCCACTATATACCCAATTATTTATGGTCAATTGTAGGCATCCCCTTGATACTTAAGTGAATTTAATTGAATTATATTAAAATGGGTAAATGAATAATTCATTTTTGTAGGGATAAAATTATAATATTACAATTTCTTTTTTTTAACTCTTCTTTAAACTTATCAACTAGAGATAAATTAAACATAAAATTCTTTTACTTAAATTATCATAAACTATTTTTATTTTCTTCATTTGCTGTCGTGGTTTTTCGGTCAAATCCTAAATCGCAGAACGAGGTAGGCATATTAAGTAAAATTAATCATTCCAATATAATTTGTCCATGGGGCTATAACGTGACAAAATGGGTCCCTGGCAAAGTTATTACATGATAAAGAACATCTTTTTCATTTATTCTCTTCCTTCCTTTCTTCTTTCCCAATCCCAACCAATTTTGGTAGGGAAATTGTAAAGAACAAACTCAAGTTTTTAGGCACTATGGCTATGTAGCTATAGAATCTTTGCTAGATGGTATGCACGCTAGTTATAATTGTAGAGTTATATGCTTAATTGTTAGAAAACAAAAAGCTTTAGGGACTAATACTATTATGGAGAACATAATTATTTTAAGTTATTAACACATCTTATTCTATTGATAGTAATAAGTGGAATAGAAATTTTACTAAAATTTGGGATCCCTACATATCTTGTTAATTAATCATTTGTTAATCTAATTATCTTATTGGCTAGAGACATGTCCTTATAATAAAATGCAACTCTTTGATTAAGTTGTCTCTAGAAATAGTTAGACATATATTGTTTTGTCCCACGTTGATATTTTTCTACTACATGTTAAATTTTAGTTTAATATAAATGCAATGTTAGGTGATGTTATGTAGCTTTTTAACTTGATTATATGTGTATAGATTACTTGATTATACTAATACACATTTTAACTTTCCTATAACTACTCAAACCATCCTCGAGGATTGTTTCATTTTTTTGGCCATCTATTATGATTTGAATTGGCAGTTGTTGTACATAGAACTAAAACTTAACATGTTAGAATTGAACAAGTGTCTAATTGGTATATATTATCTCTTTGAAATTATTGTATAGTTTGAGTATAATAGTAATAAAAACCTAAAATATTTGCTTAACTTAGTTGTAGGTGTATAGATTCCTTAATTATATTGATTATATTGATATGTATTTCAACTTTCCCACTATTGCTCAAACCATTCTCGAGGATTGTTTAGTTTTTTAGACCTTTTGTTATGGTCTGAATTAGTAATTAGAGTAAGTAGAACTCAAACTTAACATATTATAGTTGAACAAGGGTTTGATAGACATATATATTATTTCATTGAAATTATTGTGTAGATTGAGTAGAATAGTAATACAAGCATAAAATTTTTGACTAACGCAAGGTGGCATTGCCTTTACTTTGCTCTATAAGACTACTTTATACATATTGATGCATGATCTTGTGTTGCATGAGTTTCTTATTTGGATGATGTTCTTGGATGTTATAGTACTTGTTGAGTTGCATATTGAAGTAAAAATCACACGTTAGTATAGATTTAATATTCGATATACAAAATGCACAAGAAGGGGGGGGGGGGGTTGAATTGTGTATTCTTTTTTGATGATACCCTTTTTAAA
>JANITX010000003.1:32251498-32273055 GCA_027564395.1 Erythroxylum ulei | reverse complement strand
GAATCTTCTAATAATTCTGAGTATGCATCTTGTAAGTCATTAAATTTTGAGGTTACCTCCTCATCACTATCTTCTTCAGCTACTAGGAAAATATTTGCTTGTTCCGATGCCTCTGAGTCAGCATCTGATTCGGACGAATCTAGATATTCCCAGGTTGCTATCATGTTTTTCTTACCTTCTCTACTCTTCTTTGGCTTTCTTTTCAGTAATAGACATTCGAACTTGTAATGTCTCGGTTTATTGCATTTGTAGCATATGACGGATGTCTTCTCATTCTTCCCATCATTTTTGCTATTCTTCTTGAAGGAGGACTCTCTATTTCCTTTAGTCTTTTTTCTTCCATATGCGTATGATCTTTCTCGAGATGAAAGATAACTCATCATCTTCTTCGCTTCACTCTTGATCTGATTCGCTCGAATCATCATTCTTAGCTTCTTCAATCTTCAACGCTTTTGATGATGCATTCCTCTTCCTTTGAATCTTGTGATTCTTCTGTCCGGCCTTCATTGCTATCGATTTATCCCGTTTGGGCTTGTCTTCAGCATCGAGTTCAACTTCATGTATCTTCAGGGATCCAACCAATTCATCAAGCTTCAGCACGCTCAAATCCTTGGCTTCTTGTACAGCTGTCACTTTTGATCTCCATCTCTTCGGTAGACTTCTTAAGATCTTTCGAATGTGATCTTGAATGTTATAAGTTCTGTCGAGAGCTTTAATTCCATTGATTATTGTTTGAAATCTTCCAAACATCTGATCGATAGACTCTTCGTCCTTCATCTTGAACAGCTCGTACTGGTTTACAAGAATGCATATCTTAGACTCCTTACCTTCGTGTGCGATGGATAGCGTATCCCACATCTCCTTCATAGTGTCGAATCCGTGAACTTTATCGTACTCACTTCTGCTTAAGGCACAACTTAAAAAGAACTTGGCCTTCGAGTTCAGTTGGAATCTCGCCTTTTGATCTACAGACCATCTGATTTATGGAATAGGTCCTTCTTCATCTACCGGTGTATATGGTCCATTTTCTATTATATCCCAAAGATCGATATGAGCAGATTCAATGAAGAGCCGCATCCTGTCTTTCCAATAATAGTAGTCTTCTCCATTGAACGCAGGAGGCCTAGTGACTGAGGCACCTTCAACTATGTATATGTGTGATTTCGCCATGGATCTTTATCCACACTTTGTTACGGTAGTTCTTGGACACCGAACTCTGATACCAATTGAAGTAAATCACACATTAGTATAGATTTAATATTCGATATACAAAATGCACAAGAAGGGGGGGTTGAATTGTGTATTCTTTTTCGATGATCTCCTATTTAAAACTTCTTGCAAAACTTGCTTTTTTTCAAAACTATTGAAAATCAGTATTATAAAATATTGCAATTTATTTTCTAAGTGCTTGTATGAAATAGTAAGATTAATAGATGAGAGTTGATAGAGAGTCGACACGGCAGATTTATATTCCTCGGAATCCTTTTTGAGATTTCACTATACTTTGCAAAGATACAAGTATTCTTTTCTCTGAGCCTCTTCAGGTCTCTTATAACAAGTATTCTTTTCTCCGAGCCTCTTCAAGTCTCTTATAACAAGTATTCTTTTCACACTTAGCCTCTTCAGGCTATCTGCTTTTGTTCTTTCAACTGAAAGATATTTCGAGCTTTGATACAGATAAGAATAGCTCTAAGTTTAGCATAATAAGATTTATAGCTTTTGAATTTCACTAACTCTTTCAAAAATCTCTAACTTTTGCAGTTTGAATCCGACTCGTATTTATAGCCTTCGTCTTCAACCGCTTCTTGATAACTGCTTCTTTCTTGATCTTTGAAGAATCAGTTATTCAGTTGAGTTCTGTAACTAACTCAAACTGATTAATTATCCGACTTGGTATCGGGTCTTCCGTCTCAGTTTCTTCCGTCTTATTTCTATCCTCTCATTTTCGGCTTTGGCTTCCGTCTCATTTTGCTTTCTGCTTCCGTCTCACTTTCTTTCATCTCACTATTGTATCTGCTTCCGTCTCATTAGTTGGTCTTCATCAAAATCATTAAACGTAAAGTCATTTTGACTTAACATATATGTGTCATAACCAACACACCTCATGATTGTAAGAAACATTGTCCATTTTCTTATGACTTACTCCTTTTGATCTTGTAGGCACTTTGAAAATTATAAAAGCTCAAATTGAATCAACAAGATAAAGGGAAGACAAAACAAGGGTAGAATAAACCCTTAAGTTTCCATTATTGATGTAACTTTATTCTTATTGCTAGCTTCAATTATTCAATTGCTTAGTTTTATTAGTTATTTGAATTTCAGTTAATTTATTTTAATTCAATTCATTCAATATTTTATTACCTTAGATAAAGTGCATTCAAGTTGTTAGGTGACTAATCAATCCTCTTGGGAATGATATCTTTTATACTATGAGTTATGATCTGTATACTTGCAATACAAAATTTTTATAAATAAAACTGGCAAGTTTTTGGTGCCATTATTGGGAATTAAATTAACATCTTGTACGATTTGAATTCCTTTAATTTAAGGATTTGATACCTACTGTTATGTGATTACAAGTGCTTAAACACAAGAATTACTTAGAGTTCAAGCAAATTAGAAGATACATCAACTTTAGATATCACAAAGCAAGAAAGAGAGATTCGAAAAGCTAAACCCCAAGAATAATAGAAAGAATGATGGTGGAGGAAGGAAACTAAATAGAGCAACAAAGGATCATTATGGAATTCATAAGGCTAGGGTTCCATGCCAATCAACAAGGAATTACACAACCGCCAATGCAAGCAATTATATTCAAAATCAAACTAGCACCACTAAACATGTTTCAAACCAATGTGCAATTTCATGCTTTGGCCAATGAGGACCTCAATGCTCATCTAGTTAATTTCTTAGATATTTGTGATACGTTTAAGTATAGTGGGTTATTAAAAGATGCAGCCAAGATGAGGCTTTTCTCCTTTACACTCAAGGATAGAGCCAAGACATGGTTGAATTCACTCAACCTAGTGAACATCACAATATGGGAGCAGCTAAGCCTTTTTGGCTAAGTACTTTCCTTTTGACAAAGATAATGCGGCTTATAAAGAAAATTACAAATTTCTAACAAAACGAAAGGGAGTCTTTCTATGAACGTGGGAGCGATATATGGAGTTGCAAAAGAGTTATGTACATCACAACTTTCCAAAGAAGTTTTTCTTATAACCATTTTACAATGGAGTTATTCCACTCATACGAGGTACCACTTGATCACTCTTTCTTTTATAAATCCTTGAAGATTATAAAATTTCTTTCATTCCATTTAGTATACATAGAAGATGCTAGTGCAATGATATAACCAAAATTTTCCCCAAATGGTTTGAAGATGGAAAATTATTAAAAATTTGTTAATAATCTGAGCTACCTCCACCTTGTAGCTAGTTTCCTTGGATAAAATTCCAAATAGATAAAGAAAATTAGCAAGAGAAATAAAGGATGGTTTGAGTTTTCTACTACATTTTTGCAAAGGGTGCATCTCTTTAGGATTGAGAATATACAGCTTATCTATAGTGAAATGCTTTTATTTAAGGATAAACTAGAGAAAGGTGGAGAATTTAGGAAGTAACTTCTACCATATGATGACTACCCAAGGGTGTATAAATCAACCTAGGAGTGAATATATCTTTGTAAGAATGTAGGGTAAAGTTCCCTGATTGATTCCTATTCCATACATAGCTTTCAGTAAATGGGATGTTGATGTGCATCAGTTAAAAATATCTAGGAATTTCTTGAATTTTCCCTTATCCTTCTTCTTTTTCAATCTTTGAGGGTTTAGAAGTGGCCTAATGGGTTTCATAGTGGATTGGGGCATCTACTCCTAACTGGTGTAAGATCTAGATGAGACCAATGTCAAACATAGATAATGTTAACATTGGTGCCATTCTGTTCACCTTGTACTCTTCCTCAAGCTTGTCTAACTTTTTCACATATTTTTCTTTAGTGGGTACAAGATTAAGTACTTTTTCACTCCTTAATGTGATGGCTAAAACTCTCTCCTTTGGGTATACCTCTATGTTACTTAAAAGCTTATATTGACTTCTATAACCTACCATTTTGGCTATTTGATTCACTTGGACCTCTAAACTATAAATGGATGTATAATCTGATTGAGACTATGTAAGACTCAAATTTCCATATATTATCGAATTTAGCATAATTATAAAATATGTATTGTTTGAATGTCTCTTTGAACCCCTTATCATTTGAAGATGGTGGTTGTTGAAATTAAGGTCTTTATTCTTAGAACTCAAGTGGTCCTATAGTTCTTCCTACTCCAACTCCATACTCCTTTCAAGTAAAATTTAGGTGATTTATCTATCTAAAGTTATAAGTGTGACCGCGCATCGTTATGCTAATCAAAATAAAATAACTAAACCTACTACTATAGTAGTGGTGAGTCTAGGTCGATCCTACAGAGAGTGTGTGTCAAGTTTATGAAATGAAATTAACTGGTGTTTAGATTTAATGGGGGAAGGGGTTGGATTTTTAAAAGGAGAAAATAAAATGAAACTTACTAATAAAAACAAATTAAAGAAAATATACAAAAAATGATAAAGGTGGGGAATTCGGTAAGGACCTGATTCTTTGGTTCAATCTCAGCCTACACCCTAATTAAGCATATTTTATTAATTTGTTGTTTTCAAACCTCTCCTAGCAACTATTAATCGTGAGTTAATAATTAACCTGAGTTTTCCCTTAGTGTTTGATTAATCAAGTTATGATCATTAATTAAACCTAACCAACGAATAACCTAGGATACGATTTCTAGATTTAATTAGGCAGCAGCATTACAAATTAGGAAAACCGATTAATCAAGGCAACAACTACATACGATGCGTCATTTAACTTAGGTCATATTATCCCTAATGATTACAAATCATTAGTCACTACGCATGAATTCCAAGAGGGGATTCTAACCCATGTCTCATGGGATTTCACGTACATAGACTAACTGTTAAATAGGTTTAGCATGGAGAATTCCAAGAGGGGATTCTAACCCATGTCTCGTGGGATTTCTCTCACAAAAAGTATTTTCCCTAAAACTCAAAAAGAGAGAGAAAATGGACTGTGTTCTATATGCTTTAGCAATTGGATCAGTCGTGAATGTGATGTTATGTCCTAGACTAGATGTCTCTTATGCTTTGAGAATAACAAGTTGGTTTTAAGCCAAATGTGTCTTATGCTTTGAGAATAACAAGTAGGTTTTAAGCCAATCCTAGTACTAGTCAGTGGATAACTATGAAAAACATCTTAAAGCACTTAAAATGACTAAATATTTTTTCTTGGTCTATAGAGAAGTTAAACTGAGAGTTTAACGGTATTCAAATGCTAGTTTTCAGTAAAATCTAGATGATAGTAGATCACAATCATAGTATATTTGCACTTTGAATGGTGGTGCGGTATGTTAGAAGAGTTTCAAACAGCTAACTATTGCAAATTAGACAAAGTACATTTTATTGTTAGAGGTGAAACAGGAAGCGATTTGGACCAAAAAGTTAATCACTGAACTTAGAGTGGTTCCTAACATTGTTGAGTCTATAGTATTATACAGTGACAATAATGGTGTCATTGCATAGGAAAAGGAACGACGGTCTTATAAACAGTTCAAACATGTACTCAGAAAGTTTTACTTGATCAAAGAGATAGTGGTTGGAAAGACATAACAATGAAGACAGTTCTTACTGAAGAGAATCTCGCAGATCTACTCACTAAATCATTATCTCATAAGAGACATGATCAATATATGGATGGATATGGTATTAGACACGTAGGCTATTGGCTTTAATACAAGGTGAGAACTTACTACTTTATTCCCTTATAGCCAATCGATTAGTTGCAATTATATATATATAATTATTATTTTAATTAGTAAAGGCATTTTTTATCTTTATGTATTTTTAATTACATTTGATGTTTTAATAATAAAGATAAAATCTTTAAATAATTACTGTATAATTGAAATGAGGATAAGATCATAATTATGAGATTCAACTTATATTTATGTATTATTTCTAAATTGTTTATATTTACAGTTTCATTAAGACGAGATATTAATGAAACGGTAAAACTAGTACACATTATTTTTTTAATAAAAAAGTAATTGACCTCATAAATCAAAATATAAAAATATTTAAGAAACTTTTGGTTGCTTATTAGAGAATAAGTTCATTGAACTGATCGAATTATAATAATCCCAAATGGATATTACCTATATGTATGTGGATTTTCGTATTATGATAATTGTATAATCGATCCTTAGACTTGAGATTACCATGACATCTCATGTGGAAATTATTGTATTTTAATATTACTTATGACCTATCCTATTTGACGTAGCTCAGTCGATAGTACTTGGATATAGTTGAACCATATGAAAATAATTGAGTAAGTTAACAAAAGATTCTTCATTTTAAAGTAATTAGAGAGAATGTTCCACCGTTCTTGATTAATAGTGATTTAAGAAATTTTCTAATCAGTGTGAATTGACATTTGAAAAGATATTTTCAAATATCAATTATAAATCAATTAGTAATTAACAAGAGCAAACATGATTGAATTTAAAACAGTGACACTATAATAATGTATCTTAACCATACAAGGATAAGTTAAGTCAAATCACTTTGACATTGTTAATATTTAGTGGTCATGACATATTGCTAAACGTCAATCTTAATCTATGATTATAGATTGTTTAATTAGAAAATTAAAGATAAATTAAAAGAAGATTTAATTTATGTAATTCTAAACATGAATTAAAATTATAATTTACAATCATTGT
This sequence comes from Erythroxylum ulei, assembly GCA_027564395.1. Classification (NCBI taxonomy): domain Eukaryota; kingdom Viridiplantae; phylum Streptophyta; class Magnoliopsida; order Malpighiales; family Erythroxylaceae; genus Erythroxylum; species Erythroxylum ulei. The sequence continues at coordinate 32,266,220 of JANITX010000003.1, read as the reverse complement.
TAACATATTGGAACCTAATGGGCCACACTTAAAGAGCAGTTAAAAAGAGAAAATTCAATTTCAATTAAGTTAGACTTAATTGTGAAGTTTAATAAATTTTAAGAACCAAATATGAGATATTTGATTTTATTAAAATTAAATTACATTATAATTATATTTTGACTTTAATTATAATTGAAATATTTAATTTTAATAAAAATAAAACACTAAAGCTTTTTTTTTCTATATATAGAAATTTAGTCTAAGGAAGCTAGAACTCTTGTTAATTTCCTCTTAAAGAGTTGAGTTTTTTTTATTGCTCCGTGGATACCATTAGAGATTAGATGCAAGAATAGTTTGTGGTTTACACTTCAAAAAGATTTTGCAAAAAGTTGAAGCAAAAACTTCGAATCACGTACGACTCTTTTATTTTTGATTCATATTTTCAAGTTATTCAATTATTGTAATCTCATAAGAACTCGTAAAAATTTTATTTTTCTGTTGCATCCATATTCAATTATGGTTGATTTATCAACATTACAATAGGCTGCAATATGTTAACCGTTGTTGGCTGGTTTGGAGAGACTTTTGGTGGAGATTCAAATAGTGTGGATCCAAGTAGCAATAGATATACTTCACTGTATGGAATGGAGAAAGTTTCTTGCACCTCTGTCTCAATGGGTTCAGAGGCCATAGGGAATCCATTTATAGAGACAACTGCAATAAAATCATGAAAGAAATTTGCATACAATTTGTTAATTTATATAGATCCAGCAAAAGGAATACAATACTGATACAACAAAATCTAAAACACTGCCCGTCGCATCTAATTCTGATCACGAGGTGAATTTGGGTTCAAACAAAAAAGATAGGCTACCAAGCCAATCACTGGCACAAATCTAAGGTAATTCACAATATCAACCTTGCTTTTCTCAACAATATGCAAATTGTCACCAATCAGCCAAGGCTGGAACACTATGTAAAAACCTATATCCCAAATGAAGGCATAAGCTAGCCTCTCTGATCCTAAATAACTAAGCAGGAACTCCCATCTGTCTGATAAGTTCCCAAAACCACCATCTATTCGACCGAAAAGAGCCCACAAAACAGATATCAGACAGACAACCCCGCCAATTAGTCCACAAATCGATGCGCCATTAGTCATCACAGTGGCCAGTGGAGAAGGCTTGGTTGGAGTATCGTCCATATCAGCTTCATTTAGCCGGATAGCCATATAAGGTATCAAGAATGCTGGCAATCAGATGAAGAAGAGCATGACAGTTAGACACTAAGAAAAGCAAGTGGAATCCCACACAGAGATGTTAAAAAGTTATATCCCTACTTTTATTTATTTATTTGTATAGAATTCATCATGCTACTACTAGAAACCCATTACAAGGCCATAAATTTCATTGAATCAGTAAACAAGACAAGGGGTATACTATTAGTGAGGAACATCTGGGCACCCCATAGAATGTCCAATGACCACTTATATCTGTCCCTCTTACAATCTGTGAAGAGCAAAGGGGCAAACATGAAGGTCCACCCAATAACAAAGTTGAACAATCCTTCGGAGACCTGATGAGATAAACACTTGCCTGTCAAGAAAGGTTTCTATAATTAAGTAAAAGAAAGTTAAGGTCTTACTGGGTGAAGAACTGGGGCTTCCAGGAGATGGATTCCCACTACTCTGTCGAAAAAGAATCAAGTGGAAGAACAATAGTGATATTATCTAAAACAACACTAGAGGCAGTTTGGAGGCATACCAGAATTGGAGAAGGGCAAGATGAAGAAAAAATTAAGAGAAAGGGAAATGAGAGAATTCAGAGTCTGTGAAGTGATAGCCCAAACTGGATCACCCTTTTCACAAATACCAATCAATCAATCACAGCTACCACTAGTATACTTATCGTTGGAAGATAAACAACATAATTGATTTGAAGGGAACTCACAGGAGCATATGGAAGTAGAAAGAGCCAGGAAACGTAAATTCCCTCAGCTATCCAAAGTGCCGTCTGAATCACTTTATTTGTACTGTTTAGATCCGAGGAGACGCCGATGTTGGTGGTGAATTTACGGCGACCAGCGTGGCAAATGATGGTATTGATCTTGCAGGACACATTCTGACGCAAGATTACGGGCCTTCTGACGGAGGGTCTTGATTGAATGCAGTAGCTGGTGCAGAGCACAGCAGGAGTTGATGTCGCTTGTGCTATACTCATTTTCCTCACTAGCTTAAGCGGGATCAATTCACCTGGATGGGTGGGCACCCTGTGCCCAGCTTAAGCTTAGGCTAGTGGTTCAGTTTTGAACAACAGAGGGTTTCCTAAACGGCAGCGTTGTGAATAGCATTCAGTCCTCCCACTAAAGCTGCGTCGTTTAAATAAATTTGTTTTGATGAAGATTAGCAATTTAATATTTCCAGGGCGAAGTAGCAATTGAATATGATGAAAACTTGCTTGTCAATTCTGCAACTAATGTAAATGGAATTTGTAATGTTCCAAAGATGTTATTTTTGTTTTGAGGGTTTAGGGTTTAGACTTTAGAGCAATAATAAGTTTAGATAAATTCGCAATGACAACTATTGACTGCAATAAAGAAATATGAAAACAACTAAAAGTTCCCTATTTCCTAGGTTGAAGTAGATATTAAATGAACAACGAATTGAAAATGTCCTTATTTTGGATCTGTAACTTAAACATGACAATCTTTTATCTTTGTTTTTAACATACAAAAAGCAAAATACTTCTTATTTTCTTTGTTAGTATAATATTTTATTTATTCGTATTTTATTTTGTAATACAATAAATTTATTAATTAATTATTGGGGTTGGTTACAGTAATTTAAGCTATATTACTAGAGGGTGGGCTTAAAATATATATATACAAAGGACATTTATGCCAATTGGAGACAAAGGTTTAATGGGGAGGATTTAGAATCTCAAATCTAGAGATGTGCAAATCAACATTTAAGCCTGACAGACTTCAACAACCAACTATGCGTGCTTAGTGATTTAAATTCAAGATGTGTTAGATTATCCCAGAGGCTCATGATATAAAGCTAATTTCAAAGTGAACTGTAATTGCGATTATGTAGAAAAAGAAAAGTAGAACTTCTCACAGATGTCTAATGGAAGTAAAGGTGCAGTGCAGCCAATTATTAGCATGTTTGAGCAAATTGTCAGCTTCGGACGGTACGTGATGTGTTTAATCCGAAACGTTGCTTCATTTTGTTGCGCAAGATATCGTGCGCCGGACATAATTGGGCCTAGTTATAGTAATTTGGCGCAAGGTTTTACGTTGCAGACTCAAGGATTCAATTACGTGTACGAAATCAAGACGTGATACCAGACGGATCTTTTTCTTTTCTGTGTCCATACCAAATTGCTCTTGTATAGCCAAGTTAAGGTGATCAAAATCAAGTCTGCCAAGCAATAATTATGTATTTCATTTCTACACTGCCATTTCACTGAGATACGCATTATGCCATCAGCTCTCAGCGATGATCCGCCTTTCAGGTTAAGGTTCATGACTGCCTCCAACGTCCTGTTCAATTTCTAATATTTCAACTCTGCGATTCATCTTCTTTCCCAATATTATCGCCACATCCGCTGGCCTGAATCTCCCTTGTACAAATATCTTACGTTGCTGCTTGTCAATCATGTGTGTCTCTACCACTTCAACGAGAAACAAGACAGAGAGACTGTAAATGTTTACCAATTACCAGGCAATAATTCAGTTCCTAGGGTCTCTCACAAATGGAAAAACTTTTACCTTTCATGTTGAGAAGGATTTTCCTTGCTTTTCGACAACAAGCGTTGCAGTCAAGGTTGACCCTCATTATCATGCAACATGTCTGCAACTGTGCATCAAAAGCTGAACCTTGTTAGTTGTCAAGTTTTGATTTTCTAAAGGAAATGTATATGTCCTACTGAACTGAGCTATACAAGGGAACAATATAGGATATGAAGGTGGGAGATTCAAATAACCCTCCTGAAGATGCTGCTTGTACTTGCCTTTTCCGGTGAGAAGTCGTGGACAGACATAGATTTTATGGGATTTGATGATTTGATGGCTTAAAGGAGCATAAGGGTTAGAAGGAAAAGGTTGGATGTTCAAGAATCGTCGACCAAATCATGGCTTCCTCCTTGTAATATTTGTTGGCAAGTTCCTTCTTCGTTGGAATCCGATTCTTCCAAGGCTTTGAAAGAAGAATTTTGTTTCTTACACTGAATCTTCATTTTTAAACTTCATTTATCTAAAATAAGGGACAAAGGAATATGCATATCTTGTTCCTTGTCTTACGCTATGTTATGCTTCACGTCACATTAGGAAACATTTCTTTCTTTTTTTCCCAAAGATTTGTAGCTTACTCAATCCTATTAATGTTTGCTTACCTTAACAATTGACCAAGATATTAAGGCACGACAAGATTTCTATAGTTGTTCAATCGCTGCTAATTTCACTTGGAAGGCTTGAAAATGGGCGCAGCTTAAAAACAAAATGGACATTCGACAAAGGCATTTCATTGAGATTTATCAAACCCCACTACAGTCACTCTTCCTGCTAATTCAGATAGAGGGTTATGTCTTATTATCCTTCTACAAGTATGTACTCTTATAATCTAAAATCTCAGGGAATTTGTAAAGGAAAATGAGAATCCTCATGTCATCATCAACAAAATATCCACTTTATCAAGGCCATTTTGCGTAGGGGATTTCTGTAGACAGCAGCAACTTGCCTTGAGGTAACTTTAAGGCCAGGAGATGTACAAATCAGAGTTACTTTCTTCTCCAAGACATTTACTAGTACTGACTCCGTTTCTGTCCAATGAGAAAATTGTGAAAAACATGCATCGAACAAAAGCGCTTTTCTGCCAAATTCCTGAAACCGTTCAAAAATGTCCAACACCAACTTGCAAATAATTCAGCAAACAAGTGCATATGCTGCGGGTTCCATTTCAGAAATAGCACGGAGGTTAACATAAAGCATACCCTCACAGACCTCTATTCTAAAGCAGTAAGTGAACTGTAGTAAACAGATAAAAGACTGGCCTTCCACCTAAACAATTAAGCTGGAAAATTTATGAACAAACAGTTAAAGTGCTAGTTCTAGTACAAATTCTATACTTGGGAAATTTAGCAGACAGAAAAATGGCTTGAATCATGAAGGCACCATTTTATCATTGCAATTTTTCCTTTCTTGAATTATTAGTAAATTTCTTTCTTTATTTTGAATTCCCTTTACATGGTAGGATCAGCTTCTGTCAACGTTTTACTTCACTAATTAACAAGCTCATCTTATCAGGAGAATCACAAACGAAAAGGGTAACAGAAACTTCAGAATTTTGGAAGAATAGAAGGTCAAAATTTAAGCTCAAATGTGAAATTTTGATTGACAAATCCAGAGCGTGACGAACAACCAGAGCGACCTTCTGTTTTTAGGAAACTATCTAGAATTAAGGTCCCTTTTCAGCCTGAAACTGTTCCCCTCTATTTATGTCAAAACAGAAACTTAGCTATCAACATATCTGAGGAACTTGCTGTAAGTGGTTTCAAATAAATCTTGTTTTGTTGCAGTGCAAGTTTAAAGACATGAGGAAATCTATGATCTTTGTTCAAAGCATTGGATATCCTACCATTCATTCTTGACATAATCTCCGCTATTCTCTTTTGACACTCGGCACAACGAATATCTGCGGAGAGAACCACCTCCTGGACCTAGTCTCCAAAAACTCAATAATCCATGAGAAATTACATAATAAGACCAGAAATATATAATCAGAATTCAAATAATCAGTGAGAGTACGAACAAGAGGCATAGATAAGGATTCGATAGAGGCAAGGCTAGTTCCAGCAAGCAGCATGCTTTTTGACTTCTTGAATCCAATTCGTGATAACTCCTTTTTGGGTTTATTAGCAAGAACCATATCTTTGTTATGTGACTAAACACACGAAAATTTTCATATAGAGTAGTGGTAAGGTAACAAGTCCAATCTCATCTTGAGTTGAGAAAGAGAAAGAGAGAAGGAAAAAGATCGATGAACAGCCACTGCTGTAGTGATGATAGAGCTAGCCCATCTTTTGAGATGCTTCAAGTGCTGGAGAGCAAGGAGGAGTGAAGATAAAAACACAAGGGGACAGCATAGAGAGCAAAGTGAAAAAGGTCTTTATTGCCTAGTTGAAATGGTCTTCATTTTCACAAGCAGCCCCACACACATCGCTGTGCTCGAATTTTTCTACACTAGAATTATTCTTTATAGCTTGCTTACAAGACCAAACACTTGTCTAACTTTTTGAGTTCTTATTAAACGGTCATTTCAATTTCAATGAGGGCTTGGCTGCAATGAGCCGACATAGCTGAGACTTCCAAGATACCACCCTCCTTAATAGTTCACATAGGTGTCGTGCTCGGCGCTGCCGGCTTCTGCAACTCCGCAGAATTGACACCACCAAACATTGTATGCTTTACGTCTCCATTAACTGTCAAGCATTGACAGGTTCGGAATAAAGATATTAACTAGAGGACTTGGATTGTTCAGCAAATCTGATGCTGCCCCAAATCAAAACAAGAGACTTGTTGCTTTCCTCGTGTCTACCTAAACAGATTCATTGAATATGCAAAGCTATAAGCAAAAATTTACATGCATGGTGTGTTTTTACACTCCACGTATTCTTCGACGGGCCATGATGCTGCAAGATTAACTTGGAATCTATAATCACACCACTGCAAAGCCCTATGTACAAGCTGACTCTGAATCCTTAATCCCATAACCTTCATACACCCTGACGAATATTCACTGAATCTATAGCAACAAACAAAAGACGGGTTATGATCAATGAGACTTGGAAGAAGCTTTCATCACGCTTGTTACAGTCGCAATGGCAATGACTTGATTCTACTTGAGAAAACAACAGCCGCGAGGTGCTGCTTTACTAATATGCCTCCCTCCACTTAATAATTGGATGGGATTAAAATATGATTCATCCACATGCAATTAGAAGTAAGCAAGCAAGTTAAACAAAAATGAAGGATAGGAAAACAGCAAATTAAACAAAAATGAAGGATAGGAAAACACTTACATAGAGATCATACAAGTGATGTACATTAGATTAATTTTACTATGAGATACATGCAAGTTACGTGGGGCCAACTGTCCTCGAAAGGTGCAAAATATGAAGCATCTGTATGCAATGATCCAAAATTTATGCCAGGAGCGGCAAAGCTCCTGTTTAGCTACTGTTACATGTTAAATACATAAATGAAGACAGCACTTGGGGAGGTCAAGTCTACTCAAACGATATACTTCCCAGTGTGATGATCGAGCAGCGGGCTACAGCTACAAAACGTTGCGTAAGGCAAATGCACCATTTGTACCTAAAGGCCGTTACAACTTCTCCCATAAGAAAAATAACAGAAATGGAATCTTTTATCTAGACATAATCAAGCTTGTTTGATATGGCACAAAAGCAGAATTAAATATAGAATCCCCCATATACTTGCAGTTGTAGTGATCAACTTTCAACTTCATAGGAACAACAAATCTTTCCCGAGCACTTGATCCAAGAATGCCTGTTGACTTCCTAATCACATTCTCCATCTTTTTCGTCTTATTGCCAGAATTCACACTAAATCTTCTTCTTCTTGAAGACATCCACCTTAACTGCGCTAGCAAATCATCCTTCACAAGATCTCGGAACAATGCCAAGTGGTTTCTTTTGTCATTCCCGAATCCAAAGATGAAACTGAACATCCTGGCAAAACAATATCAGGAACACTAACCAATTTGCTTTTATCACAGCTGCCTTCAACCTGCTTTGATTGCAAGCGAAACAGCTGAGATTTACCAATATCTTCCCTTTCCTCAATAGGCCTCCACTCATTCGCCAACCATTCATGGGAAAGTCTCATGTCAGTACTGCAGAAACTGATTCTTGCTTTTATTCTGGATACTTCAAGTAGAAAAAAAATCAGCACTAACTTCTATATAAGAAGGCATAGCATGGCATTACGATTTACTTTCAGACTATGCTAATTTTACTAACCTGGGAAATAAACAAGAAATTTATCTTCAGATTCTTTCTGAACAACAATGCCTTCCCACCAAGTATCACGCCACCAGACATGAACAGCTGTCCCGATATCAATTAAGCCAGACTCTTTGCCCATTTCCAGTGGACAAGTAGGGCGTATGATGTTCATTCCAGGAACTTGAATTCCAAAATGATCAAGAACAACAATGCGAGAGGCCAAAATCGACTTCGGGGCACATTAATCTCGCTTTCTGCAACTGAATGATAAATTACAAAGTTTCATCAGCTGCATCTTTTATATCTTGATATCTAACCTTCACTTTGTTTTTGTGCTTCTTTGTTATCAAAGCTCTAACCATCAGCCTCTCACGCCACTATCTTGAGAAAGCACCTCAACTTCAGAACCAACTTTAAGACAGTGCATATGATTATGCTTTACCTCATCAACTGCCAAAGAGGCAACAGGCTAGAACCCCAGTTAGACTACCATTACAGTTGCTTGTATCCATGCATACTTCCTTCATTGGTTCTTTATCGTCAACAAAAACATCATCTTTCAATCGACAAAGCCTCTTTCTAGGCCTAATGCCAGTAGCATCAGTGGCAATGACTGCCATGAGCAGATTATCATCAGCCTGATGAGAAAATTGTTTTTTTGAAGGAGAAACAGTGTACATATACCTAATGATTTCCTGTCTTGACAAAGTCATTTTCAAACTGCTTGTAGCAAACAAATGGATCCAATTTGGTATCCACTGCCTCATGTAGGAACTTTGCATAATGCTGGGGACTGAGGACAGTTGCCACTCCATATATGCATTCAATACTCAGATCTTGGAGAGAAGAGAAAAGAAAATCTCTCTGGAATTATGGTTGTGAGGCAAATTAAAACCAATCTCATCAATTTTGTGAAACCATCGTACCACAACCATCTTGCTCCCTTTACATTCCTCGTACATGTCTTCCAAGTAGGCAACAAGGCGTTTTCCCTCCTCAGCTAAAACATATACAAAGTCATGAACCTGACATGAATCAAAAGATCAAAAAGCATGAAAGGTATTAGATAACAATTTGAAAAGGGTCAGAAAGGAAGGCGGCACGCCCATTACACATGAAAGGGAAAAAAACGCACCACACACTTACTGAAATTTTAGCACCATTCCGCAATTCCATGGAGAGCCCAACCACAAAGATTCTTTGGTATAACGACTAGGTTTCTTGAATTGAATATCCTGCGATAGAACTAAGAAGTGAGATCATGACAGATCAATGATAAGCAAAATACATATCCTAAATCAAAAACAGATTTCATACCTCCAAAGTTCCAATATCCAGCTCAAAAGTATCACTACTATCCAAAGGACCTGCCAGGGAAGATGGTACATAGTCTGGTTAACCTGAAAAACCAAATTTATAATTGCTGAACATTGAGTACTAAATAGTTTTTCAATACAAAGTAATAATATGTTTTAGAAACTTATAAACCAATGCAAGTTAACTCTACATCGCAACCAAAAGAGAGAGAATCTGCATTCAAACACCAAAAGTACAAAAGGTGTTTTTTTTCTTTTTTGTAAAATAGACAAATGGGAATCATATCTTTAGAAACAATGCATTCTTAGGAAACAGTAAAATAATTTAGCAACTACAGACTTCTTAATGAACAGTAGTTTTAAAATAGAATATACATGGACATGATAGAAATTCACGTAAATATTGACAGTATACGGATCTGATTCTGTCAAGCAGCTCTTTCTATTCCTGGAGCCCATATCACAGTTGGTTAATAATAAGATCACATCAGAATCTCTTGTGATAAAGATATTAAGGCATAGTTAACATTAATAAAAAAATGTTAGTGGCAGGATGGCCCACGAATCTAGAAGCAAATATTACTAAGGAAAACAGAAAATTTAAGAATCCCAAAAAGAAATTAGAATCAGAATTGAGTGAATCTGTATAGGAAAGTTCCTCGTATACTCAAGCATTTCCCATGCCAAGTGATCCTAGCAGTTTTTCGACAGGAATTCCTCAGTTGCTGAAGATTTTCAAAAAATTAGGAAGGTAAAGTATTACAGAATGTAGTGTTTATCTAACCTAAATTAACAATAAGCAATAATAAAAATGCATATCAACAGTTAATTCTTTAAGAAAAAATCAATAAGCTCTTCAGCTCTCATATTCAAGAAATTTTTTTTTTTTCAAATAGTTAATACAGCAAGTGACTCAAAACACTGAACCACCGAAGAATACAAATTTCATACAGCCATAAAGGATACGAAGGGGGGTCGGGAAACATACAGAAACTTGATCTGAATGACGTAACAAATGCAATGAAAAGAAAATATTGAAATGTATAAATTCTTATTTAAGGGTAACTTTCAACTGAAACATATATAACCTCGCATGTGCCTCAAGCTCCTCTCTTTCAATCACCGCCAGATCAGATCCGCCATCGAACCTTCTCAGATAATAGCGCACCTCCCTCAACCCTCTCTCGCCGCAGACGTTCAACTCCTCCCAGCTCACATACCCCGGCGTCGACGACGTATCTTGCGGCGATCTTAATCTGTCAATTGCCATAGCTGAGCAAGAACCTTTGAAGAGTTCGAGCAAAAACACTGGGGTGAGGAGCTTTTTCCCTTTATTGCGTAAAATTGGGGAGTTCTTGTGAAAAGAAAATAGGATTTGAAAGGTACAAAAGAGTACATCAGACCCTGCCAAATATCCTGTTCCAATTCTTTTTTTCGTCCAAAATAATACACATAACACGACGTAGTTTTGGCATAAAAGACATAAAAGAGATGGGATGCATTAGTTTAAGAAAACAGATGGACGCCCTGGATTGAGGGATGGAAATTTGAATACAGAAAATGCCCTTTTAAATGTCAGGTACTGTCACTGAGCTACAAGTTTTGCGTTTTTTAAAGTTTATTCTTTTTATTTATTGGGACATAAAGGAAAAGGACAACTCAGGAGTCGCATGAGATAGAGAGAGAGTGGCGCACATAATTGGAAATGGAAAATTCACTCGCTCGGTTCATTTGCCAATTGTCAATTATTATATATATAATTTAATATTCATTTGATAAGTTTTAGGGTTAAGAGGAGAGAAGATATTGATAGATTGCTTAATGATTCTTGGAACAACAAGATTCCTATAAGAAAGTCATTGAAATTAATAGAGATTTTAGACAAATATAAGATTCGCATAACATGCATTAAAGAGACAAAATGGACAAGTTCTAAAGTGAAAAAGATAAATGAGTCAAACTTTGTATTTAGTGTATCCAAGGCAATAAAATGATATAAGTATCTTGGCTATAGAGGTTAACGAGGGCTAATGATAAAAACTTGTCTTTAAAGATTATAGCTATGTGGAATATGCTTACGCACCTTAAGTGGGATTAGAAGAACAATTAAGCATCAATTCTAAGAAGAGCTAGACAAAGTGTGATAGGTGTATATTATAGTATGTTTTCTAAAAGTTTAAGTGTGTTTTAAAGCATTTTCTTATATGATAATCATGTGTTTAGGAATTAAAATTGTGTTCTTGTTAGTGTTTTATGCATTTTAATTGTTTGATTGTTTTAGAGCAAGGATTTTATCTTAATATTATGTTTTAAGGGTTGTTTGATGTGTGTTGTTAGTAAGTGAATATAGGAAAAAATGAAGAAAAGATGAAGAAGGACTTGAAGAATAAAAGCATGCACGATCATGCATACCTTAATCAATGATGAAGCCTTTGGCATGATCGTGCATCCCCATGCATGATCGTGCTAGAGAGTCTGGATGCACGATCGTGCATAGGTAGTTTCTAGTTTTATATTCTCTACATTTTAGGGTTATTTTTGGAATCAAAACAAGTGGAGAAATCCTAAAAAGAACCCTAGAAAGATCAAGAAGTATTTAAGCCAAAGAGAAACACCAAAAAGGAGGCTTCATATTGTAAAAAAGGAAATCAAAAGTGGAAACATCAAGATCAACTCCAATTTTTCATAATTTTCAGATTAAGACTTAAAGTTCTTTTCTTTCTTTTCTCTCTTTATATTTCATTGTCTTGGATGTTAATTTTGATGAGTGGTGTGTTAAACATGATTATGGATTTATAAACCCATATTAGGTTTTATTCTTGAATTGTTTTGTATAAATTTATTCTTGTTGAATTCAATATAGAATAGCTTTGTGGTATTTGTCATGCTTATACTTGATAAGAAATCAAGAGGTTGAATCAAAATTATATGTGTTAAGTTGCACATCAAGAGTTGGTACCTTAATAGACCTACAAATATCATATTAATAAACAATTAAAATGATAGCTTAATTGTGAGTTAATTATCCTTAGGATTGCTTTAAATCCAATTGAGTAGTTAATAGTAGTTTCGTAAATCGAGAGGCTACAATTCAATTGTTATCTATCTCAATTGAGATTACTTGAATAGATCTCGGGAGAGGTTAATCAAAACATTACGATATCTAGGATTAAGCATAATTAAATTAATAAGATAAAAGGAAGACAAAACAAGTTTAGAATAACCTCTAAGTTTCTATTATTAATTAACATCATTTTTATTGCTAGCTTCACTTATTCAATTTTTAGTTTTATTAGTTTATTTTAATTTCAGTTAATTTATTTTAGTGCAATTAATTCAATTTTTTATTACCTTAGACAAAGTGCATTCAGTTTATTAGATGAATAATCCAATCCTCATGGGAATGATATCTTTTATATTATAAGATACGATCTATATACTTGCAATATGAAAGTTTTTATATAAAAATATCAAGTTTTTGGATTCAACATATTACCTTATTGAGAAAGTTATTACAGGAGGAGACTTTAAAGGTCATATAGGGGCTACCTTAGATAGACGGTTATGCTTATGCTCATGGGGTTTCAGTTATAAAGATAGGAATGATAATGGGTCTGCTTTAGTGGAATTTTCAGTAGCATTTGATTTGGTGGTAGCCAAATTATCCTTCAACAAAAAATAGAAGCACGTAGTAACCTTTCGTAGTAGAACTATGAAGACTTAAATCAACTACTCCCTTGTAAAGCGAACCAATCAACCTAGTTGTAGGGATTTTAAGGTGATACTTAATGTGTGCATGTCAACTTAGCATATATTATTATTCATGGATCTTATAATTAAGAGTTGAAGAAACAAGAGAAGTTCTCAAAGGTTCATTAGAATTAGATGGTGGAATCTAAAAAGGGACACTGTAGAATTACTTAGGGATAAAGTAATGTTTTAAGAAGAATGGAAACTAGAAATAGATATTAACTACATATGGTAAAGATTAATAGATCTTTTAAAAAATGTATCTAAGGAGATCTTGGGAGTTTCTAAAAGGCCTAGAGGTAGTAAGGAGTCTTAATGGTAAAATTAAGACGTAAAAAAGAAGGTGCAGATTAAGAAGGCTCCCTGTAAAGCTTTATTGGATAGCAATGAGAATAAAGAGAAGGTAGCTAATAGAGAGATTTACAAGCTAACAAAGATGATAGTCTCAAAAGCCAAAAGTAAAGCCTGTAAGAACTTAATATTAACAATTGGAAAATAAGGATGGAGAAAATGATATATTTAAGCTAGCAAGAGCTAGGGAATAGAAAATGAGGGGTTTGGATCAAATTCGTTGTATAAAGGATGAAGTACATAAGTGCTCGTGGATGAAAATGATATCAAGATAAGACAATAGAGATACTTCTATAGCCTTTTAAGGCAAAGATGAGAACTTTTCTTTGGGTGATCTTAGCATTTTTTAGAATTATTGTAACTTCAATTTTTACTAGCAAGTCATGAAAGAAGAAATTAAAGGAGCTTTAAGGAAGATGAAGAGTGAAAAGGTAGTAGGACCTAATGAGTGACCCATAGAGATATGGAAGAGCTTAAGAGATGAGGATCTTACTAGTTTATCCAAGCTTTTTAATGTGATCCTCCTGTCTACCAAAGTGTCAGATGAGTAGATACTTAGCATACCAATCCCTCTACAATAATAAAAGGGATATCCAAAGATGTAACAACTATAGAGGCATCAAATTACTCAGCCAGATCATAAAGTTAAAAGGGGGTCATTGAGAAAAGAATGAGAAAGGGTGCACCAATCTTTAAGAAATAATTGGTTTCATACCAAGGACGTCCACCTTAAAAGCTTTACACCTCCTTATACAATTAATGAAATATTACAGGGATAAAAATAGGGACCTAAACATGGTTTTTATTAACATAAAGAAGGCTTATGACACAGTACTTAGGAAAGTCATGTGGAGGTGTTTATAAGCTAAGGGAGTTCCCATTACCTATAAAAGGACTATTAGGGATATATATATAATGGTGTTAAGACTACAATAAGTATGATAAGAGGAGATATGGAAAATTTTTCTATTGATATCAAACTACATCAAAGATCATTGTTGAGCCCCTTTCCTATTTGCAACAGTTATAGATGAGCTCACTAAGAATATCCAAGGGGATATGCCTTGGTGTATGTTATTTGTTGATGTTGGACCCCCAAATTTTTTTATTTATTTTATTAAGCATGATTTAAATTATTTTGAGATTTCGTTAGATTAACTATTTGGAGTAATTAGCATGCCAAGTGTTAGGAGGATTTATTGTTTGAATTGATGGAATAAATGTATAAATGTAGTAAGAATGCATGAGGGGTAATCTTGGTAGATCACTTAAACCTTTAAGTTTTAAGGCATAAGT
>JANITX010000003.1:32236274-32251398 GCA_027564395.1 Erythroxylum ulei | reverse complement strand
GGATTTATTATTTTGGGACCTGCGCGCGCGCCGCGGTTAGTGGTCGTCGCGACTAATTTCCATGGGTTCGGCGCGACGAAGCCAGTGGTCATCGCGGCGAGCTTCCATTGGTTCGCTGTGACGAACCGATATGTCGTCGCAGCGAGCGCCCCTTTTCACGACTTCGCCGCGGCGAACTCCTCTTTGCTGCCACGCTAGGATTTGTTTTAATTGCAATCTTTTCTGCTCTTAGTTCACACGACTGTCCCGATCGGTCACCCCGGGTTTAGCCTTGGGGGTCGGGGGTCGGGCCTATCACTCTTCGGTATCTGAAAGCGATAACTGGGCTCCGAAAACGGGGTCCAACAGTTGATGACATTATTTTAATGGATGAAAGGAAAGAGAGTGTTAATATCAAGTTAGAACCTTAGATGGATATGCTCGAGTCGAAGGGTTTTAAGTTGAGCAAAACTAAGACTGAGTACCTAAAGTATAACTTTTTAGGTCATAAAGTTGCACCCAATGTGAAAATAAAGATTGTTCAGAATTTAAACCATAGAAAGATTGTTTAAGTACCTTGAATCTATCATACAAAGAAATGGCAAGATAGATGATGACATAGTTCACTGTATTAAATCATAGTGGCCTAAATGGAAAGGCTCATTAGGAGTTATCTATTAAAAAAAATATTACTCAATCTAAAAAATAAATTATACCATTTAGCAATTAAGCCAACCATGCTTTATGGGGTGTAGAGTTTGCCCATCAAACAGGTGCATATTTATAAGTTAATGGTGGCAGAGATGAAGATGCTCTATTGGATGTGCAAATTTACAAAATGAGATAGGTTTAGGAATGTAACGATAAAAGATAAATTCAAGGTGGCTAACATTGATGGTAAGTTAAGGGAGATAAGACTTAGGTGGTCTAGACATGTTAAAAGGAGACATTTTGACGCCTTATTAAGAAGATGGGAGAAAAATTGTATTTAAGGACTATAAGAGAAGAAGAGGAAGACTTATGAAAAATCGAGATAAGTAATCAGGTATAATATAACCCTATTAGAGCTTCCAAGAACTTGGCCCTCAATAGGAAACTTTTTCAAACTAGGATATGAGTAGAGGATCATACATAGAGAGGTCTTTTTCTAAGAGATTCTTCTCTTCTTATAGGCTTTATGAACTTTGTCCTTCCTTTTTCTTTGTTTCTTATGTCTTTTAAGTATCCTGAAATTTTTTTTACATTATTTTCCCTTTAGTTATTTTATTTATTTATTTCATATTTTTTACTTTCTTTATTTTGAATTTTGTTGTTTACTTTTACTTATATTTTTGTTTATTTGTATTTATTTATGCAATTATTTGTTTATGTATTTATTTCTTTTTAAATAGTTTTCAAAATTTTCCTTTTTTAATTTTTTGGATCTATCGAAAATAATCTCTCTACTAGTTAAAGGTAAGACTATGTACTACGAGACCTTCCCAAATCCTGTATCTTAGTGGGATTTCTATTGAGACGTTGTTGTTATTGTACTAAGCTTACTCTATATTGGGAGGGTAGTGTATGTCAAAATAAATTATAGGAAGGATGTTAAATGTTAATGAGGTGGTCCCTGTTCTGCCCAATTTTCAAACTAGAAGTTGGTTTGCTCCCCATTTCCTATTTTATGTTTCACTTCATTCCTCATTACTTCTCTAAGGCTTAAGATAAACTTTGTGACGGAAGAAGAATTGGCTGGGCTTCATTGTCCAGAATTTGGAGTTCTTTATGTCCTCATTTGTCCATTTTACCCCCAATGTCTCATTTTCATTGTATACCTATAAATTTTCTTTGCCATTACGACTTTATTTACCACTCTCATTGATTTATTCTCACTACACCCTATTTTTTAGGTATGTATACATCTCTCTATTAAACCTTAGGATAACCTTTTTCCTATCCCTCCACAAGAATTTTTTTTATAATTCCTTCCATTTCCTTAGTGATCTTTGTTGGTATAACTATATAGGAACTCTAATAGGTGTGCATATCATTTAGAATTGAGTTTATTAACTGAATTTTGCAAGCATATGATAATTTCTTTGATAACCAACTTCAAGCTCTGCTTTTAATTAAATTATACAAAGGTTTACTGCCTTGATAGGTTAGTCTTGAAGTTGAAATTGGAAGCCTTAGGCATTTGATGGGAGTGTGGACAATTGGAGCCCTAAAAGCTATGATAAATTATATATAATATGTTCTTTATTTATGGATATTATGATTTGTCTCTTTTCCATATTGACCACTAATCCTAACATCCCTATAAATTCCTCCAAACATTCTAGTAGCAATTGAACTTATTGAGAATTAGTCCCACAGAGAAGCAATAAGTCATGAACAAATGATAGGTTGAGAAGTTTGATTATTTTGCATTTGTAATAACAACTAAGATGTCTCCCTTAAGCAATGTTGTAGTTTATCATGCTTGTTAAAACCGTAATTTCTAATGCAAACAAAAAGAGAAAGGATCTCCATGTTTAACCCTTTTCCTCCCTTAAATATTTGAGTTAGTTCCTTATTTATCAATATTCCTAATATACTGGTAGAAATGCTTTAAAGTAACCCATTGATGAACTTAGTAAGACTAAAAACCTGGAGAGTGTGATGTACGAAAGTCCAATTGAGTGTATCAGAAGATTTGGTGAAGTCAATCTTCATTGAGTAGCTCTTGATAGCTTTATTAAACTGATAGTTTTTGAAAACCTCTTAGGCTATCAACATATTTTCACCAATAGTCCTACCTACAATAAAACGAGTCTGAAAAAGATCAATTAGTTATTTCATTAATGGTTTAAGTCTCAGGGCTAGAATTTTGGAAATGATTTTATAGATGATGATACAATAAGAGATTGGTTTAAAATCCAGAAAGGTAGAGAGATTAGAAATGTTTGGGGTTAGAAAGAGAAAGGTATTGTTTAATTCATTTAGGAGTGTGCCAGTTGCAGAAAATTCCTTCACCAATTTTTAGACATAATTCTCCAACAAATTCCAATACTTTAAAAGAAGAAGGCACTAAAGCCATTTATTTGGATGGAAGCTAAAAGGAGATTTTTTAACTTCTGAACTAGAAATTTGTACTAACAAAGTGTTTATTTGGGATTGACTCAATAGAGCAAGGAAGAGGATTCGATTCCTAGGAATGTTTGGAAGTGATTGAATGTTAATTGCTTCAAAAGGCCTTAATCAAAAGTTGGCTTTCCAAAAGGATCTAAAATTAATGAGATTTTGAACACTTTCAAAGAAAAAACAGAGTTTCCCCCCCCCCCCCTCCTTTATCCAATAGATCCTCGTTTTTTACCTTAGAAGAGAGTTTTGAGCTCTTAGAAAAGATAAGTATGAGTCTAGTATGAGCTTCTCCTTATTTCTCAGCTCTTTATTCATTACATTCAAGGAATTAGCCCCTCTTTTTGCACTCATAAGATTCTTATTGAGTACAATTTTACACAAGTTATGTATCCCCAAAGGAGGGTGAATCATAATATAAAGGAAGTGATAAAGGTAAAGGTGACTAAACTTATGGAGTCTAGTGTAATTTACCCAATTTCTCAAAATTCTTTAGTGAGTCATGTGCAAGTTATACCAAAGAAAGGATGAATGATGGTAGTACCCAATGAGAAGAATGAATTGATTCCCAAGAGAATTGTCACTTGGTGTAAGGTATGCATTGATTATAGGAAGTTGAATGATTTTACTCAGAAATACCATCTTACTTTATCTTTCATAGACCAAATGTTGGGTTGGCTAGCTAGATATATGTATTATTGCTTCTTGAGTGGACTTGCAGGCTAGTTCTATATTCATTTTGCTTTTAAATATCTAAAGAAACAACATTCACGTGTCCTTATGATATGTTCACTTATAGGAGGATGCCTTGGGCAATGCAATATATTTGCTACTTTTCGAAGGCGCACAATGATCATATTTGATGATCTAATGGAGGATGTAATGGAGGTATTTATGGATGATTTTTTTTTATTTTTGGTTCTTTGATTTATGCCTCCATAATTTAGAAGGAGTGTTGGAGAGGTATAAGGAAACTAATCTAGTGATGAATTAGAGAAAATTACCATTTTATAGTACAAGAGGGCATAGTTCTAGGCCATAAAATTTCTTACATGGTTATTGAGGTAAATAAATCCAACATTAAAACCGTAGCAAAATTACATCCTTTACCTCAGTTAAGGCTATTAGAATTTTTTTAGGATATGTTGGCTTTTAAAGAAGATTTATTAAGGATTTCTTTAAATTTGCTAGGCGTTTAACCAAGTTTTTGGAAAAAGATGCACTTTTTAACTTTACTTAAGAATGTTTAGATGCCTTTAACTTTCTTAAGAAAAAGTTAACTAATTCCCTAATTATGGTTGCGCCATATTGGAATTTACCTTTTGAGTTAACGTGTGGTGCAAGTGTCCTTGCATTAATGTGTAGTACTAGGATATAGAAAGGATAAACATTTTAAATTAATCTATTACATTAGAAAGACTTTGATGGATGCCCTAGAGAATTATACTACCATAGAGAAAGAATTGCTAGCAGTGGTTTTTTTGTTTGATAAATTTAGACCTTATCTAATCTTGTATAAATTTATTTTTTATACTGACTAACCTTTGTTAAGATATTTGCTAAATAACCAGATGTTAAGCCTAGACTAGTTAGATGGATTTTGTTGTTATAGGAATTTGATTTAAAGATTAATGACAAGAAAGGAGTTGAAAATTTGATAGCATACCATTTTCCTCACTTAGGAAACCCAAATTTAAAGGAGTTGAATGAAGAAGACATTGATGATTCATTTCCAGAGAGTGCCTTCACAATTTGGAGGAGGTAAGTGATCCTGAAATCCCTTGGTCTGTAGATATTACGAGTTATTTAGTAGCCAAAATCTTTCCAAAGGGTCATTCTTATTAATAAAATAAGAAATTCTTTAATGATATAACGGAATGTTTTTGGGAGGATCCATATTTGATTCGCATATATATAGACCAAATAGTAAGAAGATGTGTACCTCACTTTATAGGGTGGAAGACCCTAAGATATTGCTACGTTAGACCAGTTGAGGGGAGCCATTGTAATATCCCATTATCCCATGAGAGTTTATTGAGAAGTTAAAAAGTGCATTTCATGCTCATACATAACATAGCATAGATACACGTGTGAATATTGATTTTTGCACATTGAAATGATTGTACATACATTCATTGATATTTTTTGGGTATAATTGATTTATAAATGTGATTAGATAGAGAATTGTGGTTTATATGTGTTAAAAATTTATTTCGTGATAATATTTATTGATTTGAAATTTTTGGTGAAATTTTTGAAATTTTGGGTATTTCTAGACTAGGAAAAATGCCAAGTGGGAAGATAATTGATAAGTGGTAGTAGAAATAAGAGCCAAATGATAGCTGAAAATTTTATAAATGGTTTGGAGATAAATGGACTAGATGTTAAGAGACATTAGTTAGTTTAAGAAGTTGATTTATTAAATTAGTTATTTAAGTTATGAAACTCACCAAACATTTGTTACCTTGCTTTTCATGATTTTTACCTAATTGAAAGACCATCTTATGGTCTTTCATCCATTATTTTCGTTACTTATGCTCCCTTCTTCATTTTATTCATTTTTTGTCTTCATCTACGACACTCTCTTCTCCAAGCATCAACGTTGAACCTTGCTCTCATCCTTCACTTGCTACTTCCATTTTTGTTATCTTCATCATCTTACCACTAGAAAACCTAACCCACTCCACCTCCATGATGACTGTGAGATGTATGGAAAGCTAGGTTTCTTGGAAATTTTGAAGAAACTTTGAGTAAATCAAGTAATAAGCATGTTAATCTTCATAGGTAGTTGTAAATGAAATTTTTATGATGAATGATTTGAGATTGAACAATCATGATCATGGAGTTACATATATGTTGTAACATAGGTGTAAAAATAAAGAGGTTTATGGTCTTTTTTTAGTGTATTAATAACATTCTTGGGTTAGCTAAATGAAGGCATTTATAATGATCATTAGGAGATAAATTGAAAGTGTAAATGGAGTTAATTTGTATACTAAATTGTGGATGAATAAATGAATATATTCAAGGCTTGTTTTTGTGTTTATGATGAGTAATAATTCATAAATTGTTATAGAGATGTTTTTGAGGTAGAATGATCTAAATATTGTCGTTTGGATGAGTGAAGTAAATTGATGGATGAATACATGTGTTTTTGTTCTATTTTGAGAGTATGAAAATTATGAGTGATGAGTTGTTATGTAGATGTTATGAGTTGTGAATTAAGGGTATAATGAAAGTGAAAGTTATGTTAACCAAGAATTTGAGTTATGTCTTGAAATGGGAAGAATTAAGGTGATAGTTAAAAGTGAAATGAAAGTGAAAATGAAGATGAATGTGTGCAGAAAGTTGATGATGAATGTATATATGTATATGTTCTGTTTTTAGTGTTCATGATTAATCAAGAACTATAATTTGTTTATGGATGATACTGAGTTGAATGGAGTTAAGAATGATGGGGAAATGATGAGTAAGTAAATTAGAAATGATACACCAAGCATAAGGTGTTGAATGTAGTAAGTAAAGAGTTAGAAATCTAGAAAAGAAGGATGCAATTGGATAAATGTTGGGGCAAGAGACATAACTTTTTATGTAGATCTCATATTGAGGTCATTTAAGTATGCTTTCAAAGAGGACTTCGAGTTTTACAACTTCTACATAGACCCCAAGGAGAGCTTTTGCTTTCTAAAGGGTCAAAATTTCACATTTCTGTAAGTGACCCATGAAGGTCTGCCCAACGGACATGAAGTCCGCAAAACGGACATTAATTGTCTATTTTGACTTTAGGCTTGAATGGAGCTTGAACTGTAACTTGGAATGATGCTTGGATTAAGTGATTAAATGTGTAATATGTTAGAAGTGATAGTGGAGGTTATAACTTGTGAATGAATTGATGATTTCAAAGTACCAAAGGCATGAGTGCAATGGGAATGAAGATCTTCATATGATTATAGTTATGATTGAAAGGAGTTGAGTATTATGTATTAAGTAAATGTGAATGAGAATTGGGTATTATGAGAGCATATAATGTTAAAAAATAAATGACGAGAAATTGAGTTATGATATTAGAATAACCAAGTGTTCTTGAGGTGTAAGCCTAAGAATAATCTAGGCACATACAAAGGATAAAGATTGAATGGTGAACATAGAATGATCATGTACAAATGAAGTGTAAACCTAAGTTTAATTAGACGTATATGAATTATGAAATGAGTATGAGCATAAGATGTAAATTTAGATAATATACTTTAGATAGTCATTGAGCATGCATAATAGACAACACATATACATATGTATGTGATTGAGTATTCATAAGATTGTGCAATTAATAATGCATGTGCAATATGTGTATTGCATAATGATGATACAGGATAAAATGTCCGCATCCAGACGTTTCCGGATCATAGAAGCTAATGCTAATCTAGAGCGTACTGTGAGTAACCTAGATGATCTGACTTAATTAATTGGTTGTTTTAAATTCTGTATTGAATTATTTTGTGAATGTGATTGTGTTAATTCTGGACTTTGAAAGTCTGAGGCATTTGATGCTTGAATAAGATATTGGAAGTGCTCCTTGTATTTGAATCTGATTGAAATAAGTTTACTCAACATTTTTGTTGAATGCCAGACTAAGGTCTAATGGTAAATGTATTCTAAATGTAAAACTGAAATTTGATGAATGTTGAAAATATATAAATATGATGCATTTCATTACATGAATGCGTGAAAGATAAAGGCAGTTGTGATCGGAGTCATTAGAAAAAAAGAGCTTAAACCTTAGAATGTGATAAAAGCCTCTGGTTCAGTTGCTATTGTACCCAGTATCCACTAAGGGATATGGGACATTATCTGATACAAGCTCAGTATCCAAAAGGGATATGAGCTAGTAAAAAGGCACTCGGTCACACAACGTAATAATCGAAAATGAGCCTCATGAGCATTACATATATATTTAATATGTAAGCTTCGAATAATTTAAATTGATTGTTGAATTGTATTGAATGAGAACGTGAAAATTGTGAACAAAGTGTTATATGATACTAAATGATTACTAGTGGAATGATGTGAATTATGTGACTGTATGAATTGATGTGCTATATGATATGAATGAACCATCAAGGATGGTTAACTCACTGAGTTTGCAAAACTCACTAAAATTGCAACATTATTTTTCAGGCTTAGAGAAGATCTTCAGTTAGAGAAATTGGAGTCAAGCCACTGCATTTGAGTAAGAGATAAAGGTCGGGATCAGTTCGCGTCTGCATTTGTATCTCTTTATTTTTGCATCAAATTATGTATTTTGCAATTATTGTATCATGTGTATTTGAATAATTCTGTTTGTAATAACTTTCCAAATTGGAAATGTTTGTAAATGAGATTGATCAATGAGTATAGTAACACTTGTGAATGAAAATGTTTACGAATAAAGTGGGCTCGATTTGTTTTTTGATTATTTGCATATGCGTGCATTGTTTTGAAAAAATTGTAATGAGCTTTGATTGGTTGACTATTCTAGCATGCCACCCTCATAAAGTATGTTCTCGAATACCATCGGTATGTTTGGGGATATGCCCTGTGAGAGTGGGCTGCTATAATTTGGTATCAGAGCCCAAATTTAGTATCTTACATGTGTGTTTTTCAAAATATGTGTCAAGTTACATGCAGCAGCAACTGATCCCTAGCCTGAGTCATATTTACATAAGTCACACGCATAAGCATTTGTTAAAAGTTTGAGTTGATAGAAATAGTGAGAAGAATGATGATATGTCAGAATGTGAGAAAATGAAAGTTTATGGATATCTAGAAATGAGAAATAGTATATGGTTAGATATGAAAGATAAAGATTCAATGCAATTGTATTGGTGGATGTATTATTGAATATGACATCAATATTGTACTATGGTGATATATCCTCGAATGTAATATAGATGTGAATGCATTTTCGTGGATTGTTTAAGTAAAATAGAGATATAAGTATAAATGATCAGATTAAAGTATACAAGAAGAATGGAATGAAAACAAAAATTTATTATGACCTTAAGAAGATGAACATGGAACTGAAATGGTTGTTTAATTAATATAACAAGAGTTATGATCCTACATAAGAATATGTTAGCGGAATTGTGATCAAAATCTCAGGATGATTATGCATCTATAATTTCGAATTGATTGTGAAAATAAGTATGTATGAAGATATAATAGTAATTGGTAGGTGAGATAATGATAGCGATATATGTAAAAGTTGTCAAGGTTAAGTTTTGTGAGTACGTATATAATAATGGGATCACCACAATAAGTGAGAATATTGAGCACATATGTATTATATGTATGGAGATGATATAGGAAGCAATCTATGACTTATTAAATATTTGTTAGTCATAGTTCCCATAGCTCAAAGTCTAAGATCAATTAGAGTAACACATGAAAGTGGTTATAGTGATCAATCAGGGATAGATTGAGATTGTTAATGATGTTACTATTTTTGATGAATTTGAGGAAAAAGAAGGGCATGATAGTGGCATAGTCCCCACGATCGAGGAAAGGTGCAAAAGGAGAAGTGTTGTCCAGAATCAAATGAGATTAAGGTATCCTTAGCAAAAGTTATTAATTGTTGAATTGTCATAAATACATCTCTCGATAAGATCTAATGATCTTGATAGTATATACCAAGGTATAAGAGTAAACGAATCTGCATAATGCTTCACTAAGCCTTATTATAAATGATATTCTGATCATATAAGTTATGACAAAAATTGATCTTATTGAGATATTATGAATAGTTAAAATTGGTCTTCGTGAGATACTAAGAATGGTTAATAAGTAATGATGAAAACAGTTGATTGATAAGGATTACGTGAACAATATAGATGATAGTAGCAAGAAATCTTCTTTCGAAGAAGAATTTCATCGAATTAGGTTAAGTAGACTAGATGGTTTATTTTTAAGAATGATCAATAAAGGAACAAATCATAAATGAATATTTAATTAATCAAAAGTGAATATTAAAGTCCCATTTCTAACAGAGACTTAGGCATCAGAAGTAGAATATGCCACTGAGAGTGTATGCATTTTTTTGATGTAAATTATCCAACTAATTAATTGAATTCTTGAATTTGAGGGGACACTATTGCTAATGTGATGAGAACCTAGGTCCACACTATATTCTATGTAAATATGTTTAGGAGATACAAATTAGATTTGATGAATGTGTTACGAACTCAGGATGTTCAGATTGTAAATAAATTAAAATGTATGGAGAAACTAGTTTGAATAAATAGACATTAGAATAAGTCAATGTGAAATCAGAGGAAATCGAATGAAAGGAGAAAATAATTCAAGAAAAGAAGTCAAATGAGAAAATGAGGTAGGTAATAATTAAACTAATAAAACTAAAATAAAATAATAAAAATTACACTAGTGATGCTCCTTATTTGATTGGCCTAAAATTATAAATGAAAGTGACAAATTCCTAGGGTGAATAAACTAATAGTGTATCTTAATTAGCCTACATATTTAGCCAAAGTAACGTAGGTCACTAATTTCACAAGCTAATAAATCTTCACAACCTAAAAGACTATGTTCAAAGTTAAACCGATTCCGTTAAGTCCTAGCCATTGACACATTCACACAAATCACATAATACATCCTAAAACAAACTAACATGCAAAATCCACATTCAAAATAAAAGCATACAACCCACATCCCTTCCCATAATTGGATAACACATTGTCCTCAATGTGAGAAGAGCAACAACAACATAAAAGATGGGAATAAAAACAATGCAACATAAGAACATAAAAACAAAATAAAGTTAAAAATAAAAATAAAGATAAAAGACAAGGGTTAGAGCATCAAACCCATCATAGTGACGGAGGTGGTGATGGTGATGATGTCAGAGACCAAATTCTCTTGCCACTGAGATTGCTTTCCTGTCTTATAACAAATTCAAAAAGAGAACGAGAATGAGTAATCCTCAACCATTTCAAATCATGAAAACTTATTTTTAGAATTTAAAACAATCTAACTGCGTGCAATTTAAATCTAACGTCTAAACTTGCTTATTTATGGTTATTAGCTTGACCTTACAACTTTGGAAACTCAACCGGAATCAATTATTAGCACCTTGCTTCCACCATTCTCATTCAACTTCAGCTTTGTAGCTTATAAATAAGCTACATGTTGGAAGATAATGAAAAAGACATAATATATCAAATTAAGGAAAACTAATAAGCTTAGTAATGTCCTTTTCAACTACAAACTATTAACAAAATAAGGAATAACTAACAACACATCGTAACGTTAGTCCAAATAAAAACTAGACTACTACTATAGCAGTGGTGAGTCTAGGTCGATCTCATAGAGAGTGTGTGTAAAGTTTTTGAAATGAAATTAATTGGTGTTTAGGTTTAAGGGGTTTTGGTTTTAGAAATAACGAAATAAAATAAAGTAAAATAACTAACAAAAGCAATGTTAAGAAAACATGTAAAAATGACAAAAGTGGGGAATTTGGTAGGGAACTGGTTCTTTGGTTCAATCTCAGCCTACACCCTAATTAAACGTATTTCAATGATTTGTCATTCTCAAACCTCTTGTAGCAACAATTAATTGTGGGTTAATAATTAACCTGAGTTTTCCCTTAGGTAGTGTTTAATCAAGATTTAATCGTTAATTAAACTTAACCACCAAATAACCTAGGATACGATCTCTAGATTCAATTGGGTAGTAGCATTACAAATTAGAAAAATTGATTAATCGAAAAAACAACCACATATGATACGTCATTTAACTTAGGTTATGTTATCCCTAATGATTACGAATTATTAGTCGCTACAAATGAATTTCAAATATAACAATTACGAATTATATCAAAATTCTTGCAATGAGTTTGTAAATAAATGATCCAATGAACGCATTCAAATCATCTTTTCACAATACCTAATGGGTTCATGCACAAATAATCGAACAATAACAAAAATACGATTATCCATACACAAAAGACAAATCAATTAATATAGGATAACACAATCAATTTCTAGTGAGAGAAAGAAATAACAAAAATAGTGAAATACATTTAACCAGGGTCGTCAACATTGACGTCACCTCTGAACTGGTGTTGGGATGTCTAGCCCTTCATGGTTTTCTACTAAAAAAATGCTTCAGCCCTCTCCAAGAATGTCTCAGCTGAAGACTCCCCTCCTATAGTGCCTTCCTTCTTTCTGTCTTATTTTCTATCTAACCTACACTACTCTCTATTTTTCCTATTTAATTTCTAGTCCACCCTACTGTTCACTACCCTCCTTGTTACTATTCATTTCAATTAAAGTGCATCCCATGCCTATTGAATGTCTGCGTTTATGCACAACTGCATTAATTGCAAACTGTAGCTACAGTGTTGCCAACCATTTTGCTTCCTTTGTCCCTCAAGTCTGCTTGTTCTATTGTCGTTTCATGATTTTGCTTCCATCCTTTAATTTCACGTTGGGCCATGCAAAATTATTAAATTTGCATGCACGTACCGTGAGCAACTTCTTTATGTTTCCTTTTTTTTCTTGTCTTCCCTTGCTCTAATTTTCTTCTTTTTACTCCATGAAGACCAATGAGTATTAATCTTAAAAAAATGGCCCAAATATCATACTTTCGACTCACTTTAACTTTTTTGCTTTTGAATTGTGCCTAAAATCACATATGAGTCAAAGTGAGTATCTTAAGCAATTTCACGACATTAGTCTCAAAGTGTTATGGGATAAATTCAGAATCAATTATATTAATAACGAAACTCCATGAATCTTCCAGCGAATCCAACAATTTGTTTGATAAGAAGGAGAACTATTTGCTTCTTCCTCAATCACCTTCGTCTCCTTTGTTTCTTCCACTTTGAGAATCGAGACGTCTATATCTTTTAAACCTTTACCACCGCTTTCATCTGTTCGTCCTGCTCTTGCTCTTTTAAAGATGTGACTACATCAATTTGCACAAATAGTATGCTTAATGGGTAAGGGGGAGGAGGAACATGGGGAGGGTCCTCATTCTTTTCTTCATTTTTTTAATCTTTTCTAATGGTTCTTCTAGCTTTTTTCCACTCCGAAGTGTGATAGCCTTAACTTACTCTTTTGGATATACTTCCATGTTGTACGAAAGACTTCCCACACTTCTTATAAATAACGCATTGGCAAGCTATTCCACTTGAACCTCCAAGTAGAGGATAAAAGAGGCATGAGTCCATGTTACTTGGGCGATTTGTCCTTCTAACCTCTTTTGGGCCTCATCCATACTTACGAGCTTGTCCATAATCTTGTCCAGTTTGGAATCATAGTCATTGTAGTTGATCGGGGTAAGTTTTAATCTTATAAACCCTCAATATTCCACAAGCGCACGGTTCATAACGTACTATTAAAGGTGTCGATCCCACGAGGAAGGAGAGTAATCCAATCTTAAAAGCTAAGGCCGAAAAAATATATAAGTGAAAAATAAAAGATGGAACTGAAATGAATTACAAGAATTGAGTTCAACCAATTAAATTAGAAATTAAACACGAAAGTATTAACAAGTGAGCAATATGCAATCACAATAGAAATCAACCTAAAGAATTTACCAATTTATGAGAAATGGGATTTTACTTATCATTAATGATAACCTAGCTGATTATATGTCAATGAAGTGTCGGTTCTAGACTATCCTAGGACTGATTACTCTGTTATACTCATTAAAACCTAAATTATAAACCCTAATCAGATTATGGAATTTGCAATCTCTTAATTTACAAATTATCCAAAACCTTAATTAGATTTGAAGCACTCTAATAAACTATCGGAACATCACATAGAATCTCTCTCCACACAATTACCACTATGATTTGTCATGGTTTCTATTAAATTGCCTTTGTCACGGTTTTTATTAAATTGCCTAAGTCTCATTAATCTGATTTAATCGTTTTTCATTTAGTTCACTCTCTCAGTTTATTACTGAATTATGCAATAATGCAAACAAATCACGACATTCATCTAATAAACACAATCAAATAAATTATCAATAAATCAATTTACACTTATCAGTATTCATCCTGTTGAAATCCATATGACTATTGATTTCTAAACTGAATCCCAGCATTATTAAACCAATGAAAATTTGGGTGGTTCTATAACCCTGAATTGTATATGTTTGAATAAGGATTGTTATCTCACTAACCAACTTGTTCTCTATTTAAGTTGAATTGCTCCACGTTATTATTTTCCCCTAAGAAACAATTAATTGCTATATAGTTATCTTATCCATATAACTCACCATTTTGCTGAATTACTTTAAAGGGAGAGGAAGAGGTGGCTTTTAGGCTATTCATTTGATTAGTTAGGTGTTGGATCCCAAATTGTTCTTAGAAGTTGGAACTATTATAGATGAAATGTGGGAAGTTAAAAGTTGGAAAATGTAGTTGGAACTTGTTCACTGAACATGCTTTAGTGTTTTGGACATAAATTTTTCTCTATTTATCGAAATGGGACGATTTTTGATTTGGATTAAACTAGAGAAATAGGGCTACAAATTGCTTGAAGACTTTGAGTTCCAATTCAGTCCCTAAGAGTTTCAATTTTTGGATGGAAGTTGAGCACGAAATATTGTTTCATTATAAGGATAGTTCGGAAATGTTTGGGTTATAATTTTCAAATTACCAAACCAAATTGAATGATTTTGGTGTCATTAGAAAATTAAGATAATGAGGAACATTTTTCTAGAAGGAAGTGTTATCAAATTCCTTTAATTGTTTCATGATTATTAGTTAAGAAGTTAGAAGTATAAGATGTTAGTCTTAAGACCAAAGGAGGGCAAAATGGGAAGGACAAGGTTAATGAAGGGCAAAATGGGAAGTTAAGGAAGAATAAAAAGGCAAAAATTTGAAGAAGCAAGAGAGAGTGTCGTGAATAGCCAAAAAGAAGAAGAGAAAAACGTGAGGGAGGAGAGAAGAAGAAGAAAACCGAAAAAGCTAGGGGAAAGGGAGGAAATTTTCGTGGAAAGAGGAAGATTCAAGGCTTTCAAGGTAAGTTTTCATCTT
>JANITX010000003.1:31981669-31995960 GCA_027564395.1 Erythroxylum ulei | reverse complement strand
AAAAATCAAGGCATTTTCTAATCATGAAATTGAAGGAATTTGGTAAAACTTCCTTCTAGACAAATGTTCCTCATTGTCTCAATTTTATAATGACACCAAAATCATTCAATTTGGTCCCATAGTCTAAGAGTTATACTCCAAACATTTCGGACTATTCTTATACTAAAACATTATTCTGTGCTTAAATTCCATCCGAAAATTGACTTTCTTAGAGATTGAATTAGAACTTAATTTCATCAGACAATTTGTAGGCTTATTTCTCTAGTTTACTCCAAATCAAAAATCATCTCGTTCGGATAACTAGAGATCATGTTATGGCCAAAACATCGAAGCATATTCAATGAACATAAACATTTTCTAGCTTTTAACTTCCAACATTTCGCATATAACCCATCTTTGCCATTTCATTTCAAATTCAATAATTCTACTTTCTTTACACATGAATAATTGCCAATAATTTTCCACTTAACAATTCTAGCTTCCACAAAAGGTTCGGGGCCCAACACCTTGTGAAATAAGAAGGAGATGAATTACGGTGATGATTGGATAAGAAATCATAAGAAGAACAACAATTCAACAAAACCTGGGAGATACATGACCATATAAGTATATATATGGCTTTGTATCTCCTAGGTTTTGCTGAATTGTTGTTCTCCTTATGATTTTTTTGTCAAATCCTCACCCTAATCTATCTCCTTCTTGTTCCTCAAGAGTAATTGAGTTTGAACATCAAAACATTGGCGCAATGAATGTGCTCTTAGCTCATTTTAGCTTCTATGCTTCTGATTGAGTCCAAGTTTATCTTATAAATTGGCTGCACTTTCATGACTGTTAATATACTTTTTGACTCTTAATTTGTGACTTTTTGAACATTGTTTGAACTTTTAAATTTCATTTTCCAAAAAATCCAAAAATATACTTTTTACACATTCTTCTTTGATTTTAGTTTAAGTTCCTCAATTTTGATCAACGATCCGAAACCCCCTTTTATCAACTTAAATTGCAATTTTTGACAATTAGGCTAGCTTAAACCTTTTTCGTTCGGTTCCAATTAAGTGAGACGACCCGAGGTTGTGCACTATATTGCAATCCTTGGAATTAATTATTTTTGATTCGGTTTCTAAGGGATTGATCTTTAGATCGAGACGAAGAGCCGATCAGCTTCCAAATTGTACCTAAAATCAAATATGAACTAAAATGATTATCTTAAGGATTTCACAACAATAATCACTAAGTGTTAAGAAGTGAATATATATATAATTAAGCATACATCGAATTCCCCCACACTTAGCTTTTGACCGTCTTTAAGCAAATCAACAAAATCGATTACAAACTAAATAGTCATATTTCCTAGGAATAGATAGCCATAAATAAAAAGAAATAACTTTCAAAATCATAGCAAGAACTAAACATTAAATTCCTCTGCTCATGATTAATCAACAATCATCACCTTTAGAAACTAAGCAATCTAGTGGTAAACTTGGACAAAATGTGTAAATAACGTTGATCCATAAGTACACTCAAACACTGATAATGTGTGTTGAACGCACCACAAAATAACCTAACTTTATACACTAAGATTTGTAGCTGCAGTGAGTTGGGATCGTATCTACAGGAATGTACGTGTAATTTTTGCAATGAAAATAATTGATGTTTAAGATAAAAAAGCGGTTTTGATTGGATATAATTGAGGAATTAAAATTTAAACTAACAAAAGCAGATTAAAGAAATCAATAAAAAACGATGAAATTGATAAATGTGTTTAGAATCTGGTTCTCATATCAATCTCAACCTACACACAATTAAATATATTTCATTGTTATAATGTTTTCATACCTCTCTTACAAATATTGGTTATAGATTAACAACAAGTTTCGTTAATCCTGGTTTTCCCTTAGATGGTGTTTAATTAAAACAAGCTCTTTAATTAAACCTAGTTATCAAACAACCTAGAACAAGCTCTTTAGATGTAGTTGGACAGCCACAATATGAATAAGCAAAATAGACCAATCTAAGCAGTAACTACACGAGTTCGGGTTATTCAACCTATATTATGTTGTTCCTAATGATTCACAGTCATTAGTAGCTACAAACGAATCTGAAACACAATGATTACATATTGTATTGAAGATTCTGGCAATGAGTTTTTATAAAAACAATCCAACGAACTCATTCAAATCATCTTTACAATACCCAAATCAATAGACATAGGATAATAATATCAATCTTTAAAGAGAGGGATCCAGCACAAAACAATGAAAAGATATGCTTAACCGTGATCCTAGGTGTCAATTTCACTTCCAAACCATATTAAAGAAGCTTAGCCCTCTATGGGTTTTAAAAGAGTAAGTTTTCTGCCCTTCACAAAGTCCCATGACGATTCTTCTTCTGTTTTTTCATCAAAATGTTCTATTTTATATGAAAAATTAGGTTTTTGGGCATATACACTGTTTGATACACAGTCGTGTATCAAATTGTATAAGTTAGAAAATCTAGAAATTGTGAAGACACGCTGTTGGATATACGACCCGTGCATCCAACCGTGTAAGCCAAAATTTTATCTTTTGAATACAAACATGATTGTATAGATACATGGCCGTGTATCTCTTAGGTTCTATTGAATTATTATTCTTCTTGTGAATTCTTATCTAATCCTGTCACAATCCATCTCTTTCTTATTCCACAAAGGAAATTAAGTTTAGACGTCAAAATGTTATCTTAAGGAAGGTGCTTTTAAGCCATTTTAGTTTT
Source organism: Erythroxylum ulei (assembly GCA_027564395.1). Taxonomy (NCBI): domain Eukaryota; kingdom Viridiplantae; phylum Streptophyta; class Magnoliopsida; order Malpighiales; family Erythroxylaceae; genus Erythroxylum; species Erythroxylum ulei. The sequence goes on along the minus strand of JANITX010000003.1, from coordinate 31,993,209 downwards.
TTGTGCTTCAAACTTGTACCTAATACCAAATATAAACTAAAGTGAGTATCTTAAGCATTTCACAACAATAATCACTAAGTGTTATGGAGTAAATGTATAAACAATCAAGCATATATCAAGTTCTTCCACACTTAGCTTTTGATCATCCTAGGGTATAATAACAAAATCAAAGTCACAAAACAAAATACTTTAATAATTTTCATATTTACCAAGAATAGATCGCTATAAGTTAAGAGAAATAACTTTTAAAATCATAGCAAGAACCCAACATCTAATGCTTCTACTAATGATCAATCAACAATCATTTCCTTCAAAAACTGAGCAATCTAGTGGTATACTTAGACAAAATGTGTTTAAATAAGATAGATCTATTGGTACACTCAAACACCATTCATGATTACGATATTCCACGACTTTGCATATCATTTGATTTCTCCACCATGAGGGTTCACATGCATCATCATTTATCAATGGACTTTTTAAGATTTTAATGTGGACAAAGGTTAAGGTGAGATGTATTTAGGTAATTTAACATAAAAACCATTAAAACTAGTGAAGCAAAAGTAACATTCAATGTAACATTAAGGCAAAAAGTAACATTCATTCAAAATTAGGTACCATCAGCTATGATGAAAGTAAAAACTATGCTTCACAGCTCAAATTTAAGCTTTCACACCACAAACAACATGAAGCATAACCAATTAGAAGGGATCACTTATAAAAATTGATGATAACAATACCTTAATTACAAAATATCATCATTTTATACCATAAAATATCATCACTTTATTCAAAAGTACTCTTTATGACCCAAAAAAATCATCACTTTGTATAAAATACACTAACATTTCATACAAAAAAAAATTCATTAGTTGTTAAAGGCTAAAACTTTTACTTCTATGACAATTAAATTTCCCACCTCCATTTAAGTAGGAGATAATAAGATGTCATGAAAGAAGGACAAAATAACATTAATTTATAACAAAAAAGTTCATTACAAAATATCGTCTTTGCAAAATGTTTAAATAAAAGGCTAAGTGGTTGACTTCCAAGTTGTATAATGACCAATTGCTATCTTAACAAATCTTGATTCATGATTCATATCTAGTGATAAACACTTAGCTTCATCACTAATGAAAATGAATGAAAAATTTTGTTTTCTATGATCCCCACTCTCATAAGTCCTCAAATTTACCAACCAAATGGTCTTCACACTACTTTCACAATTTACATACATGCTCTACATCAACAATAACAATATTTGATAAAGGAACCAAAATTTCTTGCATTCCTTTCAAGGAAATTAGAAGAAGAGGAAAAGATATTAGATTCTCATATAAACAGATTTCATTATAAATATCCATAAACTATAACACAAAATCTTATAAATAATGAAATATATGATTACCTTATGTAAAACCATATTTTGCATGTCTAAGGCACCATAATGAAAAAAAAACTAATGTCAACATTGAAGTAAATCACTTGTAAATATAGAAATCACGTATAATATGTAAAATACACAAGAAGGGGGGTTGAATTGTGTTAAATCATTTAGATATTAATCTTTAAAATCTTCTTGATTTTCTTTACAAATTTAAACAATTACAAAAAAAATCACTTAATTCGGTGAGTAGTGCAACAACGAAAATTAATATCTATTCTTCTAACAACAAGAAAATTAAGGAGATAAGAGTTAGAGAATATGACACCGTGATTTATCCTGGCTCACCCTTAACCTTAGGCTACATCCAGTCCTCAGAGTTAGCCTGAGATTTCACTATATCCTTCAACGTTACAAGTATTATTTCTACACTTTCAGAGCCTCTTCAGGTCTCTTTCACAAAATATCCATTATCTACTTTCTTAGCCTCTAGCCTTTCTTTCGCTCGAAAGATATTGTTTGAGTTTCACATTACAGATGTGTTTGCTCTCTTTCTTACTTCCTTTTCTCTCTTTTCTTAGAGTATTTTTTTACTACGAGAGCATTTGAGCACAGAATTTCTCTAAATATATTTTGTACAATCAGAATTCTATGTATTGTATATTGTCTTTATTTACAACTATAACTAATATTTATAACCTAAATCTTCAATGATCTTCTTGAGAATTCTGCTTGTCGAATCTTCTAAAAATGGTTATTAGTTGAGTCCTATAACCAACTCTAACTAATTGACATTCTGGTACATTCTTTAATTACATCGTCTTGCGTAGATTCATATTCTTCGTCTAGTGTCTTAGACTAAGCACTTTTTCTGATCCGTCTTATTTAGCTTTTATTTAAGTATCGTCCTGATTTGATGATTTGTGCCACTTACATTTATCTATGCATTTAACAAATTTATCAAAACAGTTCACACACTTTTATGCTTATTATTATTTGACTTTCATCAAAATTAATAGAAGAAGTGAAGTCTTCTTGACTTAACTATTTCCTCCTTTTTGATGATAACAAATAATCATACTATTAGAAGATAAAAATAAGATAAAAATGATATTCAGACGAAAATAAAGATAATATTCAGACGAATAAAGCAAGATATGCAATGATAAACAAAAATTTCAAATTCTTTCTACTGTTCTCCCCTTATTTGTTATTAATAAAAAAGATACTTCATTTTAGGCTCTTCAGAATTTCAGAAAAAATTTGTCAAATATCAGTGTGGATCTTTTTGAGGTCTTCTTCTATAGAAACATGTAGAAGTGCTATTTCCTCATGAAGATCACCCACTGCATCACCTAGTTCATCAACCCTAGTATGAATTTCTTCAATGATTTTAGCTAAGGCTTCCTGAACTTTTGTCTGATTGTGACTAGCTTCATTCCATTTGATGAAATTCTTCAAGAACTCCAAATTAACAGTAACATCTTGTAATATTTCACTAAGTGGATGAGTGTGTTCAAAAATAGATTGTTTTCTAGGTGAATCGTTTAATTCTATGATTTTGATTGAGGGTAATTTGAAAGGTTGTTTTCCTTAAGGGATATCAAGGTCATTAGGTCTGGGTAATTTGTAAATCAGTTGCCCTAGAAGATGTAAAACAGTTTTAACTGAAGAAATGAAACCTAAGGGTTTAAAATGAATGAGTAAATGCACCAAGGTTTCTAAGTTAAAATCGATACCTTCAATTGTGATACTTTTGTACCTTCCTTCTGATATTGTGCTAACTACCTTGAAACTTTTGTTTTTGGTAGATGCTCTAAAATTGCTTCTTGCTGCCCTTGATATATGATGTGATACATAGACACTTACAGGTTGAGCTACATGACATATATCGTCTATGTTCTTCACTGTTACTTGAATCTCTTCTTCTGTGAGATCATCTTCATGTCCTTTAGGAAATTTCTTCTTCTTGCCTTTTCTTTACTCATGACTAATGTTGGGCATCTAGGTTGTACATCTGGTACAATCTTGATTGTCGTTCTGCATGTTACTGGGTAGATTGTTTAAGGAACTTTAGTAATCTTTAATGGATATGGTTCTGTCTTTTCATCTCGCAAAATACTATATAGTCTTCGTTCTTCAGGACTTAGAAGATGTATCGTCTGATCATTTACTATTATAGATTCAACTTGAACCATAACTGTCTATTTAGAAAGTTCTCTGATGATAATTGAACCTCTGTTAAGATCAAGTGTTGATTCTTTTATGACGTTCATCTTCAAATCTTCTTTCTTTATCGATTAAGGATGGTTGTAAGGTATTAGCTGTTGTTTAGCAGTCTGTGTCTTTTGTGGAACATTAGATGATGAAACCTTCTTCTGAACAAGTTTCCTATTCTTTTGTTCTTCTACTAACTTGGAAGAGAGTTGTTGTTGAGGCTTCTTTTTCTCAAATACTAAATTCCTTTTTATCTCTGTCTCCCCAGATGGTTGTGCTGATTGAGTTTGAGGGATAGAGACAATTGATTTGGTAGGCTGCTGTTGTTGTTCTTGCTCCTTTTTACTTCAGAATCTCCACCAAGAATCAAAACTTTTTGCTTCTTCTGTTCTTGTTGTCATAAGGTCATTAATCTTGGTGACCTTCTTGATTTCTCGAGCCTTTCTAATTGGAGCGTCTCAGCTTCCTCTTTAAAGACACTTGGTGAGTTAGTTGTTGTGTACACTTGCTGAGTTGGTTGTTGCGCCTTGCTTTCCTTCCTTTTTGGAAATGTCTTGGCTTGTATCTACGCATCATACGATTGTTCAACCTCTACCTCTGCTGATATTCTTCCGGATGATCGAGGTTTTGCTTGTATTTCTGACGGAACATTTTCTTTCTTGCTTCATCTTACTGAAAGCTCCCCCTTAGACTGTGCTTTTTGTGTAAAATCTACATCCGCTTCGGCTTCAGTCTTGATCCCCATTTGTGAATATTAAAGGCATTAATAACACTCTTAACACTCATCTTTACTCTATTTCCTCTATCAAGTAGGATTCCAGATTCTTTGAAGAATCTTGTTAATAGCATACTATAAAGTGAAAAACTACTCTTCAAATGACAATCCTCCCTAACCTTTATCATATACTTCAGAATCAAGAATGAAAGATTAATAGGTTGGTGAGTGAGTAGATGAAATAGACAATGTTCATCATTCATTGTCACCAAGTCCTTTGATCCTGCTATTGGTAAGATACAATAGAGAAGAAGTGAATGAAGAACCCTAGCCTTAGAAATGAGGGTTGAAGACATCTGGATTACTAGATCCATATAGTTGTCGATTGATGTTGGCTTTGTCTATATGACTTTGAGCAATCCAATCTGTATTGTTGAACAGTTCTGCTCCTTCATTTGGACACCCAATAGCCTTCACAACAGAATCTTGTGTGATTATTACCAACAACCCATCTACTATCGATACCAAGGTGTTGTTTACCACCTTTGCATTCTTCCAGAACTTATATACTTCGTTCAAATACACCGTCTCTCAGTTGTTGAAAAAGTTCTTCCAACCAACTGATTCAATCTTAGGTTCGATATTCATCCGATCATTCTTCAAAGAAGTAAAATCGATGAGTCTCCCATAGATAAGAGATTTTGGCATTTTTAATCTGTAAAAGATAAACACTAAACACAGAGATGTATTTCACTTAAAGAAGCCAGGTTAGTATAAAAATGAAAGAAATATATGAAATGAAATGAGACGGATTTGAAGTTTAGAAAAGAGGATTTGATTGTGCTCTCTTCGAAGTTTTCAAGAAAATTCTAAAGCGTAGGGTGTTGCAGATTCTAAGATGCTTTCCTTTTTATATACACTATTGAAAAGTTACCGTTTGTAACATTTTTAACTGATCCTCCGGTAATCATGAGATTGAAACTACCGAGTGAAAATTACCGTTACTATATAATCTAAAAGCTTATGACTTTTCAGCTTCTTCAGAACGAATCATCTGGATCATAAAGTTTCAGACGAATGGTCATTTAACATTACCATATTCAGATTTCGCCTGATTTCCTTAAATTTGTCTTCACTTAAGGGTTTCTGAAGATATCTGCCCATTGTTTATTCGTCCCAACAAATTGTAGATTGATGATCCCTCTCTGTACATAGTCTCTTATAAAATGATGTCTAACTTAAATATGGTTTGCCCTTGAGTGTTGTATTGGATTCTTTGAGAGATTAATAGCACTTGTGTTGTCACAGAAGATTGGAATCTGATCTTCTTGGATATAATAATCCTCTAACTGATACTTAATCTATAATGTCTGTGAATAACAACTTGCAGCTGATATGTATTCAACTTCTGCAGTAGATAGAGGCAATTGAACTTTGTCTCTTACTTGACCAAGAAATTAGATTATGACTAAGAAAGTGACAAGCTCCACTTGTACTCTTTCAATCAATCCTATCTCTAGTATAATCAGCATCACATTAGCCAATTAACCTAAAATCTTTACCTTTCTCATACATTAAGCAAAGATTAGTAGAACCTGCTAAGTATCTCAATATTCTTTTGACAACAATATAATGAGATTCTCTAGGATCTACTTGAAATCTTGCACACAAACAAACACTAAACAATATGTCAGGTCTGCTTGCAGTTAGGTAAAGTAAAGAACCAATAATATCTCTGAAAAGTGTATGATCAATCTTCTTACCAGCTTCATCCTTAGATAAGAGGATTGAAGGATGCATAGGAGTTGACATGGGTTTGACCTTCTCCATTTTATATTTGACTAAAAGTTCTTTGATATATTTTTGTTAATGAAGAACAATCTTTTTTTTCAATTTGTTTAATTTGTAGACTAAGAAAGAATTTCAATTCACCCATCATACTCATTTCAAATTCACTTTTCATAAGGTTTTCAAAACTTGAACATAACTTCTCAGAAGTTGCACCAAAAATAATATCATCTACATATATTTGTACAATTGTAAAATCATTTTTAACATATTTTCTAAATAATGTTTTATCTACTTGACCTCTAATAAAGTAATTTTTAATCAAAAACAAACTCAGACAATCATACCAAGTACGAGGTGCTTGTTTTAATCCATACAAAGCTTTGTAAAGTCGAAAGACATAATCTAGTTTATCAGTATCTTCAAAACCAGGGAGTTGCTTTACATAAACTTCTTCATCTATAAAACCATTAAAAAAGAACTTTTCACATCCATTTGAAATAGTTTTATATCATGACAAACAGCATATGCAAGCAATATCCTAATAGCTTCTAGTTTAGCTAAAGGAGCATATGTTTCATTATAGTCTATTCCTTTTTGTTGATTATAGCCTTGAGCTACTAATCTAACTTTGTTACGGTTTACTGTTCTTGATTCATCTAGTTTATTTTTGAATACCCATCTGTTTCCTATGATAGAATTATTGGATGGTCTAGGAACTAAAGACCAAACTTTATTCCTTGTAAATTGATTTAACTCCTCTTGCATGGCTAAAATCCAAGCTTCGTCTTGAAGAGCTTCATCAACTTTCTTATGTTCTAATTCAAAAACAAAAGCTACATTTGCCTCTCTTCTAAATTTAGACTCGGTTCTCACTCCTTCTGATGTTTCTCCTATAATCAGGTTTTCTGGGTGAGAAGATTTATACTTCCAGTCTTTTCTCATACTAAAGTTTTCAGAGACTTCTTCTACCTTATCAGGTGGATCGTCTGGTGGTGACGTGTGTAGATTATTGACTAAAGGATTAGATAGAGTTTCATCATTAGAATCGTCTCTTCTATCTAGATGAGAATCATCATCAAATTTTACATGTATGGACTCTTCAACAGATTTAGAAACAAGATTATAAACTCTATAAGCTTTAGAAGTAATCAAATATCTTAGAAAAAATTCCTGAATTGATCTTAGAATCAAATTTATCCAACTTTTCTTTTATATTCAATATAGTGCATTTGCAACCAAAAGGATAGAAGTAAGATATATTTTCCTTTCTTCCTTTCCATAATTCATATGGAGTTTTAATTAAAATAGGTCACAAAATTACTCCATTTTGAGTATAACAAGTTGTGTTTACAACCTCTGCACAGAAATACTTAGGAAGATTCATTTCACATAGCATAGTCCTTGCCATTTTTTGAATTGTCCTGTTCTTTCTTTCTACAACTCCATTTTGTTGAGGAGTTCTATGAGCAGAGAAATTATGGAAAATTCCATTCTCTTCATAAAACATTTTGAAATTTTCATTTTTAAATTCTCCACCATGATCACTCCTAATTCCAAAAATAGAAATTCCTCTTTCCTTTTGTAACTTTTTGGATAAAACCTTAAAACATTTAAAAGATTCGTCTTTATGTGATAAAAAAAATATCCAACAAAATCTAGTGAAGTCATCAACAATTATGAGACCATACTTGTTTCCATTTAGATTCAATATTCTGGTAGGACCAAACAAATCTATATGTAACAGCTCTAGAGGTCTAGACAAAGTTACAACATTTTTAGACAAAAAAGATGTTTTAACTTGTTTTCTTTTTTGACAACTCTCACAAAAGAAATCTTTGTTAAAACTCATCGTTAGTAATCCTCTTACCAAATCATGTCTAACTAACATGGAAATATGTTTAAAACTAACATGACCTAGCTTTTTATTCATCTGTTGCATAAAACATGAAATATTTTGACTTTTTAAAAATCGTCTAAGTTAATTTTATAGAGATTATTTCATCTCTTGGTAGAAAAGAATATGGAACCGTCCTTGTTTTTGACTACATAAGAATTTTAATTAAAGGATACTTCAAAACCAGAATCACTTAATTGACTTACACTAATTAGATTATGTTTTAAGCATTCAACTAGTAGAACATTATCAATAGACGAAAAAGAGTTTTTACCAATTTTTTCGATTCCAACTATTTTGCCCTACTGGTTATCTCCAAAAGTTATTGATCCTTTCTGCTTATGTTCGAAGTTTAGGAACATAGATCTTCTTCCCATCATATGTCGTATCCAACATTGTCCAAGTACCATTGGTGCTGGTTGTTTTTCCAAGAAAGGAGATCTGCAGTATATATTATATCTTTCTTAAGTATTCATATTTTTTTGGGTCCTTTGGGGTTAGCCTTACAGTTTTTGATCAAGTAATAAGAATATTGTTTCTTTTTCTTTCCAATAGGAACAAAACTCTTATTATGACGAACATTACTATTATCAAAACCTAAACCACTCTTATCATTTGAATGTCTTTATCTTCCAATCATATCATTCATTCTTTTTGTACTTTCAGTAATGTTGATAAATCTGCTGAGAGACTGTTAATCTGTTGTTTTAGTTAATTAATTTCCTCAGATCTATCTACAGTTACTTTCTTTTTCATATCGTCTATTTGTTTCTTAAGACAAACGTTTTCTTTTTCTAAAAGTTCTGTGTTCTTCAAACTTTTAACAAATTTCTTTTTCAATATCCTATATTGTTTTAAGATAGCATGTGAATCTTCTAACAATTCTAAATACACATCCTGAAGATCATCAAAGTTAGAAATTACCTCATAATCGCATTTCGTTTCAGCTACTAAGCATATATTTGCTTGTTCTAATGTTTCTGAGTTGGATTCAGATTCAGAAGAATCTAGATCTTCCCATATTGCCATCATACTCTTTTCGTTTTCTTTACTCTTCTTCTATTTTCTTTTGAGCAACGGGCATTCAGACTTGTAATGTCCTGGTTTATTACACTCATAGAAGACGAAAGAACTTTTCTCATTCTTTGAATCGTCTTTGCTATTCTTCTTAAAAGAGAAGTCTTTATTTCCCCTTGATTTCTTGTCCACATCCTTTTAATCTTTCTTGAAATGAAGGATGGTTCATCATCATCTTCACTTAAATCTTGATCAGATTCACTATCATCATCTTTTTTTATTTCTTCAATTTTTAATGGTTTTGAAGATGTGCTTTTATTTTTCTGAATCTTCTGATTCTTCTGACCAGCCTTTAATGCAATAGATTTATCTCTTCTGGGTTTATCTTCTGCATTAAGCTCTACTTCATGAATTTTCAGTGAACCAAGCAATTCATTTAGCTTCACCTGAATTAAATATTTGGCTTCTTATATTGCTGTTACTCTAGGTCTCCATCTTTTTGGAAGACTCCTGAGAATCTTTCTGACATGATCTTGACTTTTATAGATTCTCCCTAGAGCTTTAAGTCCATTAATAATTGTTTGGAATTGTCCGAACATCTGATTGATAGTCTCTTCATCTTTCATCTTGAATAACTCATACTAATGAACAAGAATACTAATCTTGGACTCTTTCACTTGATGTGTGCGTTCATGTGCAATGGCTAATGTATCTCACATTTCCTTTGTAGATTCGCATCCATGAACCTTATCATATTCACTTCTGCTTAGAGCATAACCTAAAAAGAATTTGGCCTTTGAATTTAATTGAAAGCGAGCTTTCTGATTAACTGTCCATGTAGCACCCCACTCCTGCAAGACATGTACCTGGCATCCTAAGGGATATCCGATTTCGTGCCCCGCGAGGCTGGCATGCTCAAACACTCAATCACTTGACATTCGGTACGAATTTTTTTCCTTACAAAACAAAGCAATGCACACGTATGCAAAAATCAAGTATAAAATTGGCCACACTTTATTTCATAAATATTTGCACTTAAAATATTTCACCCTTACATAAATCATCAAAATTTCACTTTCCACTTGGGCCCATTACTGAGACAAAGCACTTATAATCAAAATATTAGTACACTTCATAATCAATTACAAACCATTCCAATTTGGAAAGTTTTTACAAACAGAAATCTTTAAATAAACATGTTACAATAATTGCGGAAGACTCAAATCGATACAAAAATAGGAAAACACTAATGCAGATGCAAACTGATCCCGACCTCTTCTTTCACTCACATATAGTAGAGCTACTCCCGTTTGTCTAACGGGGTATTCTTCTAATTCTAAGTCCTGAAAAATATTTGCAAATTTTGGGTGAGTTTTGCGAACTCAATGAGTGACTATCATCGATGGCTCACCCAGTCGCATAACATATAATTCACATTCACATTCACATCATTTCATATTCACATTCAATACAATTTAATAATTCATCTTATGCATATGTAGTGCACATGAGACTCACTTTCCATTTATTACTTTTTTTGAACGAGTGCCTAAACTGTCCCATATTGGGCTCATTGATAACTGTCCCATATAGGCCTCATCAAACGTTGAGCCTGAGGCTCTGAATCATTTTTGAGCTCAAGGCTCTTTTTCACTCGTTGAGCTTTAAGCTCTAATCAGTGGCTACTCTGATCACAATTTCCATTATGTTTCATGCATTCATGAAATGAAATGCATCAATCACATTTGCATGATCCCATTCAATCACATTCCCATATCATCGGGCCTTAGCCTGGTATTCAACATTAAGTTGAGAATCACATTTTCACTTACATGCAAATGCTCATTCAAAACACATTTATCGTCAAATAATGTACACTTAGTTTATCTCATTCACATACAAGCAACACTTCAATATCTCAACCAAGCATCACAATCATAGGACCTCCTGTCTGGAAATCAACAAAATCAATCACATTCATATAGACATTCAGTAATTAATTAATACCAAAATTCACATAAAACAAACAACAAAATGAGACCATCTAAGTCTACTCACAGTATGCTCCAGATTAGCATTAGCGTCTATGATTCGGAAACGTCTGGATGTGGACATTCTATCCTGTATCATCAATATGCAAAACACATTTTGCACACACATTATTAATTGCACAATCACATAACCATTCAGTTTTTCACACATGTATATGTGTAATGTATAATGCATGCTCAATGACAATCCCGGGTATATGCTCTACATTCTCACCTTATGCCCATTCTCAATTCATGACTCATATTGTCTAATTGAACTTAGACTTACACTTCATTTTCATATGATCACTCTAAATTATCCATTCAATCTTTACCCTTTGTATGTGTCTAGCTTATCCATAAGCTTACATCTCGAGAACACTTGATCACGCTATATCATAACTCAATTTCCCGTCATCTCTTTTCTAACCTCATATGATCTCATAATATCCAATTCTCTTTCATAATTAATCACTTAACACATATTACTCA
>JANITX010000003.1:31840786-31854435 GCA_027564395.1 Erythroxylum ulei | reverse complement strand
TTGAGTACCAGAGAGGACAATACCTTTGAAGGTTGTGGTCTCGTGCAAACTTGGGGTATACGGGGCCCAGTTCGCCCCGGTACGCAAAACACGGACCCAACACTAACACTGCTTCATTAAGGACTTCTCATTAATGGCAAGGCCTATTATGAATTTATTAGTTAAGGATGTGACTTTTAATTTTGATTATAGTTGTTTATATGCATTTAAGAGATTAAAAAGGCACTAAATTCAACACTAGTTTTAACTTCACCAAATTGGTCATTACAATTCAAAGTTATGTGCAAAGCTAGCGACCAAGTTGTGGGTTATGAGTTGGGCCAACAAAAGGACAAAAGGCTACATGTGGTTTATTATGCAAACAAGACATTAACAGGGCCCTAACTAAATTACGCCACTATTGAGAAGGAATTGTTAGCGGTGGTGTTCACATGTGACAAGTTTCACTATTATCTCTTGGGATCTAAGATGATCATTTTTATCAGTCACATTATGTTGAAATATCTGTTCAATAAGAAAAACACTAAACCAAGACTGATATGATGGGTGCTACTACTACCAAAATTTGATATTGAGATCAAAGACAAGAATTGAGTGGAGAATGTGGTAGTTAACCACTTATCACATTTAGAAGAAGGGGTATTAGAGCAAAGTGAAGAAATTAATGAGAGATTCCTCGATGAATTTTTGAGGTCGCTCAACTGCCTTGCGGTACTATGGTATGCTGATATAGCAAACTTTGTTGCAGGCAGTATTCTCCTTTTGAGATTTATCTTATCAACAGAAAAGGAGATTCTTATATGAGTGTACCCATTATCTATAGGATGACTCGATCTTCTATACGACATATGCTGATGGAATAATGTGAAAGTGTGTTTTAGAGGAAGAAATGTTAGACATACTAACACAGTTTCATGAAGCTATTTATGCTGGGCATTACAAAGCAAACAAAACAGCAACGTGAATCTTAAATTGTGAATTTTATTGGCCAAGTTTGTTTAAGGATGCTAAGGAGTTTGTGGCACAAGCGATCGTTGCCAAAAAATGTGGAACATCTCAAAACAAGATGAAATGTCATTGTCTAACATTCTAGAAGTCGAAGTGTTTGATTTGCAGGGATTGGACTTCATGGGACCATTCCCATCTTCTATGGGGAACACTTATATCTTAGTCAGAGTGGATTATGTATCACAATGGGCTGAAGCTATGATAACTCCATCAAATGATAGAAAAGTGGTGTAAAAATATATCAAAAGACTATTAAATACATTTGGAGTGCCACAAGCCATAATAAGTGACGGAGGAACACAATTTTGTAATAAATGTTTCCATGCACTTATGAAAAGATATGGAGTTCACACCATCGTGTTGCCACTCTGTGCCACCAATAGATAAGTGGAGGTCATGAACCAAGAGCTTAAATGAATATTGGGGAAGATGGTAAGTAGTTTAAGGAAGGATTGGGCATTGAACCTGGATGATGCCTTATGGACCTATCAAACTGCCTTCAAAACTCCAATCGGTACGAAACCATTTAGACTTATTTACGGTAAGGCTTGTCACTTGCCTATGGAATTAGAACATAGAACATATTGGGCAACAAAAGCCTTAAATTTTAATTGGAAGCAAGCAAGTGAACGAAGATTTGTACAATTGAACGAACTCGATGAGCTTCGTCTGAATACATATGAGCATGCAAATCTATATAAGGAAAAAAGAAGAAGAAATGATATGATTCTCATGCTAAGAAGAAAGAGTTCAAAATGGGAGATACAATGTTACTTTATAGTTCATTATTTAAGTTATTGCCTGGAAAGCTCAAATTAAGGTGGAGCTGGCCTTTTAAAGTGACCCATATTTTTGTGCATAGAGCTTTGAAATTAGAAAATCAAAACAAGGAAACCTTCAAGGTGAGCAAAAAAAGGCGTAAATCATATCTCAAATGAGGCTTTTAGCAAGAAAGGGAAGTAATTTCTTTCCTTTCAAATCATTAAAAAGTTTTGAATGATGAAAGATCAAGTTAATTACTATAACTTAACAATTTTTTGTAGTTAGGTTTTCTCTTGAATTCTAGTATTTAGGTCTTTATTTTCATGTTTTTGGAGTGGTTTGGATTGTTAATTTTCATGTTTTTGAAGCAATTATAAGTTAGGGAATAAATTTCGGGGGTTATATGAGAAAAAACGAATGAAACAAGATAAGGTGTGCCATTTATAGCCTATCACGATCGTGTTTTAATGGAGCACGATTGTGCATGGCATGTTAGACCTCTGTCACAATCATGCTCCAAGCTCATGATCATGATAGTTCCACATCTTAAAACCATTTTTGCCCTTCCTTTTCAACCCTAACCCTTTAAATTCATCTTTTCTCTTCTTCTACATAACTTGTCTCTCTACTCCTAGCAATCACCTTCCAAACTCTTAACTTTCTCTTCTTTCTTACTTTGGTTTTTCATTAATTAGTTTCATCTTTCACCTAGATAAACATTCCTCTTACACAAATATAGTAATTTCCACACAAGTATTTTTGGGGTGTTTTGTGTATTTTTGTTGTGTTCTTGGCTGATTTTGTAGGTATACACTCATTAATAGCGCCAAGAAACAAACAAGTTGCTAAACAATCATAACTGAAGGGGAAAGCTCAAGTTTCGGGGAAGGGTGCACGTGATAGGGCTGCAGATTTTAGAGCGTCTCTTCTGATTTATTTAGAAGAAGAAGGTATTTGATTCCAAACTCTTCGCTCTAGAATTGTGACTAAACATAAATACTTTAATTTTTAAATCATAGAAGATTTGGGGTTAAAAGAAAAGATTAAGATTTTGATTGCAAAATTTCAATGGAAAAATTTATTAATTTTGATTATGTTGTGTATAAGGAATTAACCGTTGAATTTTATACTACTATAAAATCTGAGCCTCAAAATTTGGATAATTTTTGGTTTCGGTTGAGGGGCCACCTTTATAATTTAGATTTTGATATTATGGAAGAAATTGGTGGATTTCCTATACCAAAAATTATTGAAAAACAAGATAACTTTTATGCTAAGCAATGCCCATAATAAAGTTATTCTTAGTCCTGAGCATCAGTTACTGCATAAATTTTTGTTTCATAAGAAAGTAAAAAATGTTCAATTAAAGACTTATTCATACTTTAGTGCATAGACAATAATGTCAAGTTTGTACTTCAACCCATATTTTTCATATAATAGCTACTTATCTTAAAAAGAAAAGCAACTATCTTGGCATGGTTTATCTTATTACTGCATTTGTTATATATCATGGTGTTATTAAACATACTCATTTAAAGTGAGCTGAGATCTTAGAGGTCCATGACATAGAACTTTGGGATATTGGTTCCAAAACTCACGTCGAATACAAGACTGGACAAGCTAGATCCAACTTCGCACCAACACAACATCAAACTGAGGCCTCATCAAGTGAAGAAATGGATTAGGATTATGAGGAAGGCTGGGAGAAAGTCTTCAATTTAATATCAAAAAACAAAAAGCTCATGGAAGAGCACATGAGCACCATGGAGGCGCAAATAAAAGAGATGGCACGAGATCAATGTAAACAGTAATGTGACACAAAGAAGATTTTAAAGTACCTCGCTGCTCAAGGTGTTCAAATTCCTTCACCCACATTGTCACCACTCAATCTCCATAAGTGTTTCTTGCTCTAAACTTTTTATTACTTGTTATTTATTTTTATATGTGTTTTTTGGTTTCTCACATTGAGGATAATGTGTTATCTAAGTGTGGGGATTTTTATACTTTGATATATCATATGTGCGTGAATATTGCATTTCACATTGTGTGGACATCTTATTGTATATGTGTGAATGTGTCAATGGAAAGAATTTGATAGAATTAGTTTAGCTTTAAACATGGTCTTTTAATTTGTAAAGGCATATTAACTTGTGAATTTTGTGTTTTAAGTATCTTTGGATGAATAGGCATGATAATTAAGATATTATACTTGATCTTCACTTTAGGAAATTTGTTATATACATTTATAATTATAAGTCAATTGAATTAGTTAACATTATTAGTACCCTTTCATGAGAATGATTGGCTAAAAAGAAATAAGGTAGGCTAAGAAATAAAATATAAAATGTGTTAAATAAAATCCCTATCCTGTTGGCCCTTTTTGCAAGAATAAGGCTAGTAGCTAGTTGAGTCTATGATATAGCTGAGTAATATGGGGCATTCATGACAAATTGTTTTGTCTTCACATGAACAGGTTAGAATGACACTCGAACCAAGCTAAATAAAAAATGTGACTTACTTGAGTAACCGAGGGACATTTATGATAAGGTGTTTGCCTTCACATTAAAGGACTAGGTTAACGTTAAAAAAAGTTAAAAATGATGTATCAATAAATAAGACCTACTGATCTTTGAAAATAGCAAAAACTTTTGTAAAAGGCTACTTAGTGATAGTTGCCTTTTTGATTTATCACTAATCATAAACGTATGTTGACAAGTGTCATAAGTTTATAAATAGGGTGTTAATATTTTGATTGATATCTATATTCAACTCAAATTATATAAGCACGAAAAGAATAGTTTAGTATGTTGGCACATTTTGAATGATTAATGCTTGCGGTTAAATCGATTCTATAAGATTTAACGCCACTGTATCATTATTGCATATTGTATGAATGTGTGATTATGTGTTCTTGTATTGTTTATATTTGTGTTTGTGTTTTTTGTTTTTGTTTGAGGACAAGCAAAAGTTTAAGTGTGGGGATTTTAGTAGGTATATATCATATTATGTTTTTCTAGGTGTTTTAGTTCGTTTTCAAGTGTTTCTTGGATGATTATCTTGTGTATAGGCTTAGAATTATGTTATTATTAGTATTTGATTATGTTCTAAGTGTTTGTGTGGTTTAGAACACGAATTCATCTTAATTTTATGTTTCAAGAGGTGTTTGATGTGTTTATGAGTGTTGGAAAGTAGGAAAATGAAGAACAAATAAGATGGAGGAAGCTTTAAGGAAGGCACATCATGACATATGTGCATGGCTCTTTGTCATGATCATGGCAAGGAAACACAATTAAGACAAAAAGGTTGAATCAATAGAGCACGATCATGACAAAGGTTTTTCCAGGTGCAAGATTTTTTGTGTTTTTAGTTTAGAGCTATTTTTAGAACCAAACAAAGTGGGAAAACCCTAGATCCATCCCTAGAACCTTAATGCAATAGATAAGAACATGAAAAACACAAGAAAGAGGTAGCAACCACAAACCAATGTAAACCAAAAGCGGAGGGATCAAAGAAGAGCTTCAGGAAATTCAAGCATCCCATATCAAAGCATCTAATAGTTTTTATTCTTTTCCTTTCACTTTCTTCATTATCTTTTATGTGTAATTGGATTTCTATGATGTTTAACATATCTAAGGATTTCTAAATCCATATTAGGAATCATTCTAGAATTATTTTGTGAACTTTAATTATTGTTGATTTCAATATATATTTGGATGTTTGTGATAATTGTCGTCCATAAACTTGAAAACAAATCGAGACAGTGGGTCAAAGTAATTAGTGTTAAGTTATACAACAAGGGTTGGAAATTTAATAGATCTATAATTATCAAATTAACAATCAATTGAAGAAAGATCTTAGTTGTGAAATTAATTATCTTAGAGATTGCTTCATATCTAATTGAATAAGTTAAAGGTCGCTTGTGAAGCGAGAGATTATAAATCTATAAATACTAAATTTAATTAGGGTTAGTTCATTAGATCTTGAGAGAGAGTAATCAAAATCTTAGGAAATCTAGGATCAAACATAAATTGAATCAACAAGATTAAAGGAATCAAAACAACTAAAGAATAGTTCCTAAATATTAAACTTTGATCAAACCCTAATTTTGTTGACAGCTCACGTGTACGTTTGATCACTTGTTTCATTTATTTATTTTTCCAATTCTTGTTATTTAAATTTAATTCAAATCAATTTGTATTACCTTAAACAAAGTTAGATTCAAATTGTTTAGGTGTTTATAATCCTAGTGGGAATGATAACCTTAATACTACAAGATACGACGTATTCTTGCGGGTATTAAGAGCTTTGTTATACATAAAACTTGCCCAAAAATATGTTGAATAAAGTGGTTCATAGAAGTAATCATGAGCGTTTTAGTAAGTTTGTTCGGATGTCTCTTAAGTAGCTATTGAAGCATAGCATTCCTTCCCTATAATTAGGTTGGACGGAGAGCTTGTTGAGTGTCTAACCTAAGAATTTCCGTGACTATTGTTACTTTTATGGTCCGTAGGAATGACAAATGAGTGGATGAAGCTCTTCTGGGGGGAGACATGCTTGTGTAGGGTGCTACACGCCCATGTCCTTAACTTACACAGTCATATGGATCAACTATGTAAATCTCTTGAATCGTGTGAAGGAACGTGTGAAGAGCAAAGACACATAATCGTGTACATGCTCTTATTCATGACATACATGCCCGTGTGTGATGATCGTGTACAATGTACATCTGTGATTGAAGTGACATTAGAAGAGACATGATTACTTACACAATTGTATATGTAACTGTGTATGATGCAGAAAGCCTAATTCAGGATATAAAAGAGGAGAAGATATAGGTTTGTTCATTGGGAGGTGCAAAAACACAAAAAGGGAAAGAAAACAAAAAGTGAGAGCATGTACTTTTTGATTCTCATCCTTGTTTGATTGATTTTAGGATTGACTTGAGAGTTTGTTGATTTGCACATCAACTTTGGTTTTAATCTTGAAACTTTGTGAGGTAACTTGATGTTGTGGGGTGAGAGATCAAACTTTGAAATTTTTTATTTGTCATTAGTAGATTTGTTTGTCGGTTTATCCTTTAGTTTTTCCTTATACTCAAGAGGGATTTCTATGTAAATCTCTGTGTTTGATTCTTTATTGAATTTTTTATTCTAATACTAATATACTGATTAAAATTAATTAGAGTGTTTTATTGTTAATATTTGGCTGATCTTTCATAGAGCTGTGTTCTTGTTTTTGTTTTATTGTCTCTTCTAACATTCATATAGGGTGATAGGTACTCATAATTTCAGTCTTCTTGGGCATGGAATCGAAGCCAGTCATTAGATTCTAAGAAAACTAGGTGGTTTCACGGATGTCATACGTGTGTCATATATCTTTTGTGGACCTTGGCATATAGCTGATGTGATATATGCTAGCTAATTATTTACATTTTGAGATGGAGCTTTGGTTTCTTGGGGCATAGAGATCATAATAGTGCACTTATCCCACAGGAAGTTGAAACACTGAGAGGATTAAGAGTAGTATGCTTGTGGTGTTTGGCATAGTGTTGTAGTTGTTGAAATGACCACTGTTTCATCTAGTGAGGAAGTTTATGATAAGTCTTCATTTGGAAAACTCTTTACCTAAGGAGACAAAGAAGAATTTCTTATTGGGCATGGTGACAAAGAGCCTAGACTTGTCCCTGAGTGTGTAACTGCTCTTCTCGATGAAAACATCTGCTAGGTAGCCAGTGGGAACAATCTCACTGTTGCCCTCATAGTAGCAGTGCGGGTGTATACCATGGAAAGCACTTCACATGGACATTCTGGAGATCATACAACCATTGGAAAAGTTCCTACTCTTATTAGAGGCTCCATATAGAAGAGTTTTACTAAAGAAATTATTGGTTTATACCCTACAGCTAATCGGTTTGGTTGTAGTTTAGTGACAATTATTTACAGGAATTCTTTATCTTGTACATGGTTAGATGTACATGATAAATTCTATATGATAATTATAAATTGCAAATAAAATTATAATGAGATTGTAATTATAAAATTTATATTTCATTTATGTATTATCCCTAAATTGTTCTTAGTCATTATTCTATTAAGACGACAACAACAACACCCAGTAGAAGTCCCATTGAGATGCAGGGTCTAGGGAGGTCTAGTAGTATGTAGTTTTACCCCTAACTAGTAGGGAGGTCTATTAAAACTGGACATTAATAGAACATAAAAAGACTAGCACATACTATGTTTTTTTTTCTTATGAAGGAAATAGTCGATCTCATAGACTAAAGTATGGAGATATTTAAACAAACGTTTGAGTGCTTGTTAGAGAACATATTCACTTACCAGACCCAATATAAGAAATCTATTTGAAACATGTTGAGCAAGTTTTAATCTTATAAAACCATCAATATTCAGTAAGTGTAAGGGTTGTAAGCGTAGTATATAAGGTATCAATCCCACGAGAAATCAGTGAACTAATTGAATCCTAATTTAATAAAGCCTAAAAGTGTAATTAAAATGAAAAAAATGAGTAGAAAATTAAGCAATTGAATATGGATCGATTGAAAATGGAATTGTAAAATTAACACAAAAAATCAAAATTGAGCGTAACCAATTAACAATTGAAAATTCATGCAGGGAAGACTAACCAATTATGAGAGAAGGGGATTTATCCTATCATCTACTGCTAACTTAATTACTTCTGAGTAATTTAGTATCAGTCCTAGACTTTCGAAGGTTGGATTACTCTCTCTCGAGTTATAATCATTAAACCCTAAATCACAAAACCCTAATTGAATTTAATTACTGAAATTGTAATCTCTTAATTAACAAAATAGCCCACAACCTAATTAGATCTTAAGCATTCTAATAGACAATCGAGTCCTCACACAAGATCTCTCTTAGTATAAATTACCGATTTGATTGTTTGTGTGATATATTATATTGTTTAAATCTCATTACCTAATCTAATCATTTTACTATTGGTTCACTCTCTCAATTTATTACTGAAGCATGCAAATACAACAAACAACCACAATACACAACTCATAAATATCAAAAGCAATTAAATTAACATTGATTCAAGAACAAATCCTTAAAAGAGTTTACAATATCCTTAAACATAAATTCATCATCATCATATCCATCTTATATATCAAATGAAAGAAATAACAAGATGGAATGAGAACGATAACTTGGAGTGGACTAGGAGTGACAGTAGCAACAACAGTAGCTCCTTCTTCTCTCCTTTTCCTTAACTTTTCTTCCAAATGTAGCAAATAGAGGCCCCCTTTAGGGTTTCTTTCTTTTGCTTTTATAATCTTTTTCCAATTAGGGTAAAAACTAGGTTTTATCCAAGCCCAAATGTCCGAAATAACCCTAAAAAAGTTGAGTTCGGAAACAGTCTTCACATTTGTTATTGTGCCTGTCATGATCGTGGCCAATGAGTCACAATCGTAGCTTGGTCCTGTTTGGCTTCTGTCACAATCGTGAACCTGGCTGGGTTGCTTCTGTTAGGATCGTGGCTGGTATGTCATGATCTTGGCTTGGCTCCTCCTCTGAGCTTTCTCCAAATCTTCTCCTATCTTCTTTACCTGATCTCAAGCAGTAACAAACTCATGAAAACACCTCAAATATACAAAATTACAACTCTATAACATACACTAATCCACAAAACACTCAAAAGCACAAACACATAATAATGTTATCTAAATCGCGTAACACTCAAAAGCATAAACATATAATCACACTAACACAATTCTAAACCTAAACATATATAAATAATCTAATTAACAACTAAAAACATACTAAATTACCCATTAAAATATAATGCAACCTATAGCTATCAAAAAATTAGTTATATTTTTATGGAAGTTCTCATTGTGATGATTGTATAAATGATCCTTTGACTAGAGGTCTCCAAAGTTATCATGTATAGGGATTGCTATATTTTGATAGTACTTATGACCTACTATAATCATAGGTCATTCAATTGATAGTTATTGGATATA
The DNA here is from genome assembly GCA_027564395.1 of Erythroxylum ulei. Taxonomy (NCBI): domain Eukaryota; kingdom Viridiplantae; phylum Streptophyta; class Magnoliopsida; order Malpighiales; family Erythroxylaceae; genus Erythroxylum; species Erythroxylum ulei. The sequence continues at coordinate 31,844,660 of JANITX010000003.1, read as the reverse complement.
AAATTAACTATATGGAGGTAGTTAGGTGATCAAGATAAGATTCATCACCCTAAAGTAATTAGGGAAAATGTTCTGTTGTTCTTGATTAGTATTAAATCGACAAATCCTTAGCCAAGGTAGAATGTCATTTTGTAAATAGTGTATAAATGTCATTAATTGAATCAATATCTAATAGCTTAGAGTACTCAAAATAGGGTAGACATTAATTTCATGCTTTATGTCGAATCGGAATATTGTATGATGAAAGGATTGAATTATAAGAAAAAATCGGCTAAAAGCTTAAATTGGGGCTAATCTTTTTGGGGATTGATCAGTTTAAGACCAAACCTTTTAAGTTGCTCAGTAAAAGTGCAAACGTTCATGAGTCTGCTCAATATTAGGCTATTTTGGATGGACATTAGGAAGTATCATACACACGCCATTACTATATATAAAAAATGTGTTTGGAGAGGCCAGATGGATTTTAAATGCCACTTGGATTTTTAGAAAAGGAAAAAACATAATATCTCTTCAATTTTTACAGAACCTAATTTTAATTTATTTCCCAAATATTCACGCTCTCTTTTGGAAACTTAACAAAAGGGGTTGTCTCCTACACGCATCATCACTGCCGATCACTTCAATCCCTCTCTCTGATCCACCTTCCAGTCTTCGATTAAGAGAGTGTCTTGCCTCCTTCACGCATTCATCACTACTTGTAACTGCAATCCCTCTCGTCGATTTGCTTTCCAGTCTATCATCCATTTCTTAATGTAAAGTCTCAACTAATTCAAATCTAGAAGCATCGACACAGGCCTTAAGCAAGGTACTATAAGTGAAAGCATTAGGCTAGCAACGAGGAAGAGTTTTCATTTGGTTAAGAGTGGAGAAAGCATGGTCAATCAAATTGTTGCGACAATAAGCAATGAGTAATGCAGTGTAAAGTTGAGCAATGGGTCCTAATCCTGCTTCAAGCATTTCATCGAATAGTTGATAAGCACGATGGGCTGGTCTCATCTTCCCAACAGAACTAGAAGCTTCAATGTATGTTTTTTTCTTTTAGATGGTAGAAAAGTTGTTGCTTTAGCATCTCGAAAACCTAGTGAAGAAAAATATTGAAACTTTACAAAACCCAGTTGCCAAAAATACATGGAAATGTCAACAACAAATAAAAGGAGGAAGAACCTCAAGTGCCTACGACCATTGTTTCTTCTCATTGGAATCGGACAGAGCTTTAGTGACGGTATTGGCCCAGGTTTTAGCATTAGAATTACAGTCGAGTTTCTTCTCAAGATTCTTAATGGGGGCTCTCTTAGGACGCGAAATTTCAGTAATGATTGGGTACTAGTGTTGCTTCCAATTCTATTGCTACTTTTGGGAAAAAGAAGAAGAAGGTGTAGTTCTAGTAGAGGGATAAGCACATCGAAGAAGAAACATTTGATGATTATTATTCTTCTTGTTATTTATGATGTTGACGTTATTGTAAGGAAGAGGAGAGGAGATAAGTGAAGAAGAGAAAGAGCATAATATGACTGATTTTCACCAAAAGCCAAACAATTTCTCCTTCTATGCTTTATTTTATAAGCTTCACCCACTTTGGCTCTCTCAAGTTTTATTCACAATTGTCCTTTTCTTCATCAATTAGTCTACTTAAATTTGTTCACTGCTATTGATATTTTCTCTCCTAATCCAAACTAAACAATGGAAGGAGCCAATTTAGACAAAAAATTTGAAGAAGCCATTAGTAAGAAAATGGTAGTTATTAGCTTTCTTTCCTCTTTTTTTAACTAATCAAGTTCTTTGTTTTGTGAACTAAAAAATATTAAGACCATGCAATTCAATGAACCCTCCACTCTTCTGATTCATTATGATCATTTGGTAAAAGAAAATTTCCTGATAAATTTCTGCTAGTTCATGACTTCCAAACAATGGGGAAAAGGTGAAATCTTTTGCTACCTAATGACGACATGTGTTGCTTCTTCTTTTCCAAGTTAATAGAACACCAAAACTTCCCAACCTAAATAATGGGGAAAATGCTCGTAAAGCTTCAATCTTTTTTGGTAGTAGCATCCCATCCTATGTGGGATAAGAGGAAAAAGATTGGCTTATACTCTATTTAATGGATAATACACACTGAGCCTGCTGGATCCTGAAATTTTTCTAAATTATTTATTATTTGTTTAATTAATAATACACAATGATCTTGTAAAATGGTAGTGTAAGTTTCTCTACTTGCGCACGTTAATAAGCCCATATCCTTCCAAAGATCGCCCTTGCGGTAGTCAAAGTTTAGAGCTGCAGATAGTATCGTTGTCGTCGGCGGCGAAGCATAAACCAGCAGAGGGAGCAGACGATATGGCACATCACCGACTGACAATTCAGTGATATTGAGCATCCTGACATCCTGACACTGGGCCACTGACCAGGGAAGACTCATAGCGCAACTAGCAACGAGACAAGCTAGTGTCTGCAAGGCGAAAGGTAATAGCAGATTATGATCACTATCAGGTATATCTATGGATTTACTACTAGTCTTTACATATTTATTCTTTTTAACCTACATCACTATTATCTTGTCACATATACATATGGGCCTACTAGAAACAACCTCTCTACAATGTAGGGGTAAGAATGCGTACTATCAGGTACCCCAAACCTTGCTTCATTGCGGGACTTCGGGGTATGATGATAATGATGATGATGATTTGTGTGTTTATTTATTTATTTTTGGAGAGTCCATAAATTTGGTGAGCAAGAATAAAGATTAGAATTAGAATGGAAAAGATTATAATTAAATTAAGGTATTAGTTTAATTAGACATGAGGGGTATAAGGGACATTGCATTAAATTAAAGGAGGGAAAAATTGGAATAAAAGGATAAAAGTTGTCTTAAAATTAAGGAAGAAAGAGGAGAAGTCGTGTGAGAAAAAAGAGAAGAGAGAAGAATCGTGAGAGAGGAGAAAAATGTGGGAAAGAAGAGAAAGGAAGAAGAAAATCGTGGGAAGAAAAAGAAGGATGAAGATTTGTCAAGGTAAGTTCATCTTTTTCTTCTTTCTTTGTTAGAGGAGTTAGAAAGAGAAAGGGGTCTTGTGTAGAGAATGAAGGGTTTGTGTTGGAAGAAGATGATTTAAGAGACCCATTTGATTTTAGGGTTTCTAAACTAGGTTTTGGTCTTTTTAACCTAGATAGACGATGGGTAAGTTAAGGTTAAACCCAATTTTTGTATTTATTTCATTTTTGTGTGATTTTTAAGCTTTATGAATTTCTATGGGAATATTGTTTTAAATGAGAACTTGGTTTGTTTAGGAAACTAAGGAAACCCAATCCAAGAGTAAGAGGAAAGGCAAGCTTGACTTAGATTTTGCAAGCCAATTAGGTGGGTAACATGTTTATGGTTATAATGTAAATGGGCAATGTGCCTATGTGTGTGTGTATATGCTTGAATTGCTAAATTGTGAATTGCTGTGATGTGGAAAATGCATTATGATGTGTTTTATTTCATGCATTAAAAGATGTATGACATTTTGATATAATTGAATTATGATTAAGATCATGTTATGCCTTGCAATGTGTCATGGCATTTTGTATAAATGAAAAGAAGAAAAAGTATAAGAAGCATGAGAATATGAATTTGTGATTGATTGAATTGAGCATAGAATTGCTTATGTTTGGGCAAGAGAGAAACCGTTTCGTTAGTCAAGTGCACGTTGAACTATAGCCTTCTCCCGGTTGCCTGCTTGTGGCATATGAGATCTGAAGAATGGACTCATTTTGTTCATGGTGTAAACTTCGGTTTCGCCATTTCGTTCCACAGATCTCTCGAGCCATTTGTGTTAGATCGCGTATAGCCCGAATATTCAAAATATACTACGGAAAAAACCATACAACATCGTGA
>JANITX010000003.1:31801885-31813078 GCA_027564395.1 Erythroxylum ulei | reverse complement strand
ATTTATAGTTTAACCTAGATAATTTGTCTCCTAGCACATTTAAGTATATTGATAAATTTACAAGTTAATGAGAATAGTAAAGTATACGCTTTTTTTAATCTCAGAAATATTTTCTCTAATATAATTTAACATATAGTGAGAGAGCATATTTTCTATTTCAATTTATCATAAAATTTACAGAAATTAAAATCAACAAACGAAATATGATATATTATAAATTATTTAAGTATTATTGTTGTTTTTTCCTTTCCATTCTCTTTCATATTAATAAAGTTATTAGATATACGCGATTGTATTAGATTTGTATCATATTTGACATATGTTTTTGATATTTTCTAATTTTGAAAGTCTAACAGGATTGAACAATGAACTTTGAATATCTTTAGATAAAATATTTTACAAAGGTTAACAGACACATTATTAGTTTTATTCTTTTATCTTTTATTATTTTTAGTATAGATATGAAAAATTAATATTTGTCCAAGAATGTTGAATTATTTTATATTATACATTTATTAGTTGTTATTTTTAAATTAAGGATAAAAATAAAATTTAATCTAATATAAGATAATAAAAGTGGTGTAACAAATGATATAATTAAGTGGATTGAAGTTAGTTTGAATGGGTGCTCATGAGATCTGAGACGAAGACTTTTTAATAAAGTTACAATAAAAAGTTATCAAATCTTTTGTGCCTATTTAAGTATGACAAATATTAGATTTCTCTGACATTTTAAAAGACTTGTACATTAAGAAAGGTATATAAAAGATCTTTATTTACGTTGTTTCAAACAGTTTTTTGTAAAAGACTCAACTATTTATTCGTAAGTTGATGAGCTTATACAAAGTCTCTAATTGCTTAATCAAACATAAATGAATAGTAAATTAGGTACATTTCTATTTATCTAATTTCACGATTACTTTAAATTAACCAACTGAGCGTCCATCGGTTCTTAAGTTTTTGTTCATGTCTTTTACTAATATTTAACTCACACCAACAATTTGGGAATAGGATTTACGGGTTGTGTTTGTAACAGTTAATAAGATATTATAACTGAACTCAAAGTTCATGTTCTATAGTCTTATGCACAATACCTTTACTTGTTAATAAATAACTATTTAATCTTTTTTATAGTGCTTCATAGAAATGCATACAAATTCAATAACAATTAGAGAGAGCACACGAGGCGCTAATCCATCTGATGCTTTTTTACACACGAGATATTCTTGATGCGGTAGGAGATATTCTATCAATCAAAGCGTAGCAGATATTCTATTAATCAAAGTCTAGAAGTGGAAGACAACGATTGTCCAAAAAGAAAAAACGCAAAGAGATAAGCGAAAGATAGACTGTATAAGCGGACTCATGTACCATCATCATCACTTGGCAGAGATGGCCTCATGAGTCATGACACCTCGCATGCACCGGATGGCATTTCTCCACTTCCCTTAATTTAGCCTTCTATGTTCATAATCGACACAATCATATTGCGTTAATATCTTTTGATCAACATTTGTAAATATATATATATATCATTTCAACAAAAAAAAACATTTGTGTATATAAATACATTAATACTTCACCGCAAGCTCAATACTTGTTAGCAGTCTCTTTCTTCGCAATTGACCAAAGACTTACAATGTCTTCTTGTTCTTCTACTCTATTAGCTTCTCTCTGCCTCACTCTTTTGCTTCTATCCTCGATCCGGTGTGCCACAGCCTCTAACATTGGCCACGGTTACCGTCTCATCTCCACGGAAAAGACCTCTGATGGTGGTTTACTGGGTCACCTTCAAGTTAAGCAGAAGAACAATGTTTACGGTGCTGATATCTCACTATTGCAGCTCTATGTCAAGTAAATGTCTTGTCTTGTTTGCATTTTGTTGCATATTATGGTGAAATCCAGAAGTTAAAACACTAAAATGGAGCTGTCTTTGTTGAACTTTTGCAGGCAAGAAACTCAAAATCGTTTAAGGGTTCACATAACTGACGCAACGAAGCAGAGATGGGAAGTTCCATACAATCTCTTGCCAAGAGAGAAGGCGCTTTTAAAGAAGCAAGCTATAGGGAGATTGGGAAAGAACCCACTGAAGGTTCAAGAATTCTCGGGCTCTGAGCTTCTATTTAGCTACACAGCTGACCCATTTAGCTTTGCAGTGAAGAGAAAATCAAATGGGCAGACCCTTTTCAATTCTAGCTCTAGTGGGTCAACTGATTTTGGTGAAATGGTGTTTAAAGACCAGTACTTGGAAATATCCACGCAATTGCCAAAAGATGCGTCATTGTATGGTCTAGGAGAGAACACACAGCCTCATGGAATCAAACTATATCCTGGAGATCCATACACTTTGTATACTACTGATGCCTCAGCCATTAACCTTAACACAGACTTGTACGGCTCACATCCGATGTACATGGATCTTCGGAATGTGGATGGGAAAGCCTATGCTCACGCAGTTCTGTTGTTGAACAGCAATGGCATGGATGTGTTCTATAGAGGGACTTCTCTGACGTACAAAGTTATTGGGGGTGTTCTGGACTTTTACTTCTTCTCCGGTCCAACACCTCTGGATGTTGTTGAACAGTACACCGAGTTGATAGGACGACCAGCTCCGATGCCTTACTGGGCTTTCGGTAATGATTACGTTCTTCACCTCTTTTCTCTGTTTCAGGATTATTATTTAGTCAAATTTGTTTTCTTGTTGGTCTCAGTCTTAAAATTTGCTGGACAAGATTCTGATAAGAAGAGTTTTAAGAAAATGATGGATTTGAAGTCATCACAGAAGAGAAGTGTGTTTTATTAAAGAAACTGCTGAATTATGTGGACTTTTTAGACGCAATAGAAACAAAGTTCTTTTATAATAGCCATTCCCAATACATAGGGATGTCGATATAAATTTACCAAAAAAAAAATTTAAGTTGTAAAATATCCACGTTAAATAATAGGACATTGGTCTCAGCCCAAAATGTTTTTCTTCACTTCCCCAAAACGTTGCAATGAATTTATCTTCAATCTCTAATGCATACATCACCCAGACAATTATTTTCTAAGCCTCCGTGCCCCCATGTAGACCGCTGTGCCCATTCTTTAATAGTTTCCCCTATTCTTCCACGTTTATATTGGTCCTATAACAATGCCAATAGGTTAAGAGACGACCTTATGTTTGTGTGGCTGCTATATTTTGGTGAGAAGGTGTTCGCTTGTGTTGTGGCAATCGCCATCTCGGTAGATGGGCGATTGAGACAAGATTTAGGTACTATGTATCCGTGTATAAAGCTCAAATCGACAAGATTTAGGTACTATGTATCCGTGTTAGGACTATTGGACGTATATGATAAAGCTCAAATCTTTCTCTACAATACAATCTAAATTTCTGCTTGCTTGCTGGTTTAACCTTAAAAAGTCTCAACACACACGTGAATAGACACAAATTTTCTGAAAATTTGTCACAGTTGATGTTGGCTTGTGGAAATCTAGATTTTGCTGGCTATGACTGGCCAAACTTTGCTTCTTTTCTATATTACATAAAACCCTCTATTTCTTATGAACCGTATGACGTGGATTTTAGTAGATATTGTTGTTCTACTTCCTCGAGATTACCTGCTCCATTTGCATGCTCATGAACTGAAACAAAGGAGTGGCCTAACCTGTACAGCCAAGTGATCTTTCTTTATCACAATCATAGTTTTATAATGTTTCAGTACATTTGTGTTAGAAAATTTCTTAATTATGAACAGTTTTGATTGTCAATTTGTACTGTAAACTTTACTTAGGCTAAGAATAAGGGTTTCTTCCAGATAAGTTTTGATGTGTCTGGTAATGAATCTAACTAGGGCGAGTCAAACTCAGTGGGTTTTGGAAATGGAAATACCCATTAGTGTTATAGAGTGTCATTGGACTGGTAATGGCAAGGTCCATATGGCACTAACACGAGGCCAAGTCTCCAGCCCTGTCAGCATATGTAGCAGAATCAGGTATTGAGTCACTGTTAGTGCTATGCTACTCAAAAGGAACAGAAAGAATCTGGCTTATTTTCTTTCCGTATAATCCACCAGAAAAAAAGAGGAAAAAAAAGAACAGTAACAAAGTGGGAAGCAATCTCATCCTCTGCTATCTTTATAGTATTCAGGACTAACAATTTCATGTATGTAATCTTGGGAAAGAATTATATTTAAGTTTTTAACAGTTTATGTTACTGAGAACTTTGAAATTCATTTGAGAGCAAGTGATACTGAAATTTTGGATGCCCTTGTGCCATAGATACCCTGTTTCTTCTCCAGATTATGGAAACCAAAAGCAGTTAATCTCATGCAGTTATGATATGATTTACAGGGTTCCACCAATGCAGATGGGGTTACCATAATCTCTCTGTGGTTGAAGATGTTGTAGAGAATTACAAGAAAGCTCAGATCCCACTCGATGTCATTTGGAACGACGATGATCATATGGATGGCAAGAAGGACTTCACTCTTAACCCTACTAACTACCCTCGTGATAAGCTTTTGGCTTTCCTTGAGAAAATTCATAGCATTGGCATGAAATATGTTGTCATTATCGATCCTGGGATTGCTGTGAATTCTTCTTATGGTGTACATCAAAGAGGCATTGCTAATGACGTGTTTATCAAGTATGAGGGTGAGCCCTACCTTGCCCAAGTCTGGCCAGGGGCTGTCAACTTTCCTGACTTTCTCAATCCCAAAACAGTTGATTGGTATGGTGATGAAATTCGTCGCTTCCACGAACTTGTTCCTGTTAATGGCCTATGGATTGACATGAATGAAGCTTCAAATTTCTGTTCTGGACTGTGCAAGATCCCAGTGGGGAAGAAATGTCCAACTGGGACTGGACCTGGCTGGATCTGTTGCTTGGATTGCAAAAACATAACAAAGACAAGATGGGATGATCCACCATACAAGATAAACGCTTCAGGACAGCAGGTGCCCATAGGGTATAAAACCATAGCCACCAGTGCAGTTCACTACAATGGCGTTCTGGAGTATGATGCTCATAGTCTTTACGGGTTCTCTCACACCATTGCCACACACAAGGGCCTTCAGGGGATTCAGGGCAAACGACCATTTATTTTAACACGTTCCACGTTTGTTGGATCAGGCAAATATGCTGCTCATTGGACTGGTGACAATCAGGGCACTTGGGAGAATTTAAAGTATTCCATATCTACTATGCTAAACTTCGGTATATTTGGGGTACCAATGGTTGGGTCAGATATATGTGGATTTTATCCTCAACCAACAGAAGAGATTTGCAACCGTTGGATTGAACTTGGCGCATTCTATCCATTCTCAAGGGATCATGCCAACTATTACTCCCCAAGCCAAGAGCTTTATATATGGGAATCAGTGGCTGAGTCTGCTAGAAATGCTCTTGGAATGAGATATAAGCTTCTTCCATATTTGTATACGTTGAACTATGAGGCCCACATCAGTGGAGCCCCAATTGCCAGACCTCTTTTCTTCTCGTTCCCAGATTACACTGATTGTTATGGAGTGAGCACGCAGTTCTTGCTAGGGAGCAGTCTGATGGTATCTCCAGTGCTTGAGCAAGGTAAATCAGAAGTTACAGCGCTGTTTCCTCCTGGTACTTGGTATAGTATGTTCGATATGACTCAGGCCATTGAATCAGAGGGCAAATATGTAACATTGGATGCACCTCTACATGTGATTAATGTGCATCTGTATCAAAATACCATCTTACCTATGCAGCAAGGTGGAATGCTATCTAAGGTTGCTAGAATGACACCTTTTAGCCTCATAGTTACCTTCCCAGCAGGGGCAAGCAATGGTGAAGCTAAAGGAACTCTTTTCCTTGATGATGATGAGCTTGCAGAGATGAAACTTGGCAATGGATACTCAACTTATGTTCACTTCTACGCAACTGTTAATCACCGAACTGTAAAGGTGTGGTCTGAGGTTGAGGATGGCAAGTTTGCTTTGGACAATGGTTGGACCATTGAAAAGATAACTGTGTTAGGATTGGGTGGAAGTGGGCATCCATCTAATCTTGAGATTGATGGGGAGCCTGTGACCACTGCTTCAAAGACGGAGATCAGCACTTTGGAGCATAAGTACCTGCATAATCTGGATGATAAGAAGACGAGTGTAATGGTAGAAGTAAAGGGATTGGATATTCCAGTGGGGAAAAACTTTGCCATGTCCTGGAAGATGGGTCTCAGTCTATGAGGATTAAATAGGGATCGGGAGTTTGCTTGGTTTGCAATTACTGATTTGATTTGTCTTTCGCCGTCTGGATTGTTGCAGTAGTTTTAAGTTCCTTTAGTAGAGTACTTTATTGGAAATCAACAGTGATCGAAATCACGTATGTGGCGGAAAATAAAAATTTTTACGATTTTAAATCAGATCTTGATAATTGAATAATTTGACTAATAAAACATAAATCGATTGGTAAGGAATTGTACCTTGCTCGTGTTTATTGTCGATATTCTTTTGGAACTTTTTTCTGATTGTCAATTATGGGTTGTTCGGTTGTTGAAATTGTGATGGTATCTACAAAAGCAACTTTAACACTTTTGAGAAGAATAAGTTAGTTCCTTGGCACTTATTCCTATTTATAGAAAAAAAAACATTAGGGTTTTTATTTTATTTTATTAAAATTAAATTTCCTTAAATTATAATTAAAGTCAAAATTAAATGAATTATAATTAAAGTCATTATAATTCATTTAATTATAATAAAATGTCCCTAAAATTTTATAAACTTTATAATTAAATCTAACTTAATTAAAATTAATTTTTTCTTTACAAGTTGCTCTCCCATTAGGTTACTATTATATTGACAATGATTATAAATTCTAATTTTTATTCACAATTAAGATAAGATAAATTAAAACTTCTTTTAATTCATCTTTAATTCTCCTATTAAAAAATATATAATTATAGATCAAAATTAACGTCTTGCAACATATCATGACCATTCAAATATCAAGAATGTCAAAGTAGTTTGACTTAATTTATGTATATATGGTTATGATGTATAATTTAATACTTTCATCATTCAATATTCTAATTGAATAGAGTATGGATATAGTGTCTACTTTTTTCATCTAATTATGTTCGTTCTTACTAATTAATAATTGATTTATAATTGAAATTTGAAAATGCCTTTTTAAAAGTCAATTCACTATATTTAGATAATTTCATAAATCACTACTAATCAAAAACAGTAGAATATTCTCTCTAATTATTTTAAAATAACGAATCCTTTATTGACTTACTCAGTTATCTACATTATTAACTCAAGGTTCAAATTTAACGATTTTAATGATAATCTTATAATATTTCAAAATTCAAATTGGGTTTATTTTCTTACATATAAACAATGGGATAATTCTTAAAAGAAAATAAAATCATGGAATAATTGTTTTCCTTCTTGTAGGAACCTTCTTTATGAACTTACCTTACTAAAAAATGGTTTATCTAAAAGGATTATACTTATTATGAAGGTCATATATTAACTACGTGATTATTGAAAGATTTTTGGCAAAGATGACATCAAAGTTATTCAGAATTAAATCCATCCAGTTTACTAAGGATACAAGTGAAGTAACGGCTACTTGAAAGAAAAGCCTACTTAAGGAAGAACAACTGCTTTTGCGAATTGAGATTGAATTTTCGATATATGACTATAACATAAATTCTTTTGAAAGTGATATCATTATAAAATTTCTTGTGCTTTAGAAAGTGAAAATATTTTTGAGAGAGATGAGTGTAGCTCATATCGAGCAAACTTCATTTTTTGTTAAGAGCTTGTAGAGGCTAGCTAAATACTACTAGTTTGGAACGTTGGAGAACCTTGAAAAATATTAACTTTTAAGCTTGGAGAAGCTCGTCAAGTTACTACTTGTTTTTATAGTGAAATACTCAAATTGGATACTTGGGGACTGAACGTAGGCTTGGATTGTAAGCCAAACTAATACAAATCGATTATGTCCTTCTCTCTCTTCTCTTAACTTTTATATTTCCACTTTATATTGTGTGTGTGTTTATTTTAGCAAGATGTTTATTTTAGCAAGAGGCTCCTTCACTGTTATAGTAGGCTCCTTCTGTTTTTAACTTGCTAAAAGTTCCTTTCATTTTAACAGATGCCTTCTATTTTAATTGTTTTTAACAGGACTTTAGTTTAGCAGACTCCTGTCATTTAAAAGGTTTTATCATTTAACAAGTTCCTTTCAATTTAACAGGATCCTATCACACAACAGGCTCCTATTGTATTAATTATAAATAGGCTCCTGTCATTTCCTTTTAAACTAAAATAACTTATGAAAAAAAATTTATACACATAATTCCCCTTGCTCTTGCGTGTGATTGCTTTATCATTTGGTATCAGAGCAAGGTTTCACATTTATTGTTTTTACAACACGTGATATATTATAGCAAACACCTTAAGAAGTTTTGAAGGACAATCCGTCTCAAAGCCAACTTACTTCAATGGAAACAACTACTCATACTAAAAAGAGAGAATGACCATATATCTTCAATCTGTAGATATCGAAGTACAGCAAGCGATTAAAGTTGGAGCTACAATTCCCACTTTCGATAATGTAGAAGTATGGACTAATGCTAACAGGAAAAATGCACAACTACATGCTAAGGCAAAACATCACCTGATATATACGTTGTCTCCAGAAGAATATGAAAAGATATCTTACTACTCCACAACAAAAGAAATATAGGACAAACTTCAAGTTACCTTTGAAGGGACGAATGAGGTAAAAAAACATAGAATAAGACTTTTGGTACATCAATATGAAACTATTAGCATGAAACAAGGGGAGACCATAGATGAATTATTCGAACGCTTCAATAACATCATCACCGCCTTGAAGAATCTAGGAAAAATATATCCCAATGATGAGCTCGTAACGAAGATTATAAGGTCACTACCAAAGGAATGGAGACCTAAGGTGATAGGTCTAGAAAAGATAAAAGATCTAGACACTATTTCACTCGACTGGCTACGAGAAAATCTGATGATCCATGAAACCGAACTTAGGTAAGATGAAGGATCCTCCTATAGAAAATGAATGATACTAAAAGCAATTGACGAATCAAATTGTGATGAAAGCGACAGTGAGTTGCAGATAGATGGAGATAATGAATTCAATTTCATGGTCAAAAAATACGCACGCTTCTACAAAAAGAAGTTAACAAAGAAAAGAGAAGGAAACAAAAAAAACTGGAAACAGGAGGCCCCTATCAAAAGGCAGCAACAATAGTAGCAATACACAAATCATATGCTACCACTACAAAAAGCCTGGGCACACTAGACTTGAATGTCCTCTTCTTCAAAATAATACAACAGAGAACAAGAAACCTATAAAGCAAGCTATGACTGTAGCTTGGTCTGACGAGGATTTTGAAAGCTTTGAAGAAGATGAACTTGAGGAAGTTAGCAACGTCTGCTGCTTCATGGCTGAATCAGGAGACAATGAGGTATACTATTCTGACTCTGATATTGAAGTTGATGAATTGAAAATGTATATCATGAATTGTATGATCAGTACAAAAGGTTTATAGTGAAATATTTCAAAGAAGTTGAGAAGTCCAAGAGAAATGATGTGTCTCTGAAGAGTAAGATTAAATCACTGGAATCAATGAATAAGAATCTAACGACCAAGAATATGTCTATCAAAGTTGAATATAAGCAAAATGTCTATGAAAAGGTAAGTACTAGAAGAAAGAATAGCCAAGTTGGAAAATACATTGCTCAAAAATGATTCTAAAAAGGTAAAATAATTAGAAGGAAAAGTCGTCACCTTAGAACTTGAAAAGGAGAAAAGTGTTGGAAAGATTTTATCTCTAGAGAAAGATCTGGAAAATTTTGTTGATGGAAGGAAGAATCTTGTTGCATTGCTTAGTAGCGATAAATGCATTTTTGGTAAGATCGGAATATGATACAATGAAAATAACAATATCAAGCCATACAAAAAACTTCTTTGTTAAATCCAGCAGCAGTTATAGCCAAAACAATAGGAACCTGCTAAGTGACAAAAATTATAATAACTATCATTCATCTGTTTTCTGCGATTACTGTGGTGAACATGGTCAAATTAGTCATTGCTGTAATTTTGTAAAAAGAAATTATTTGAGATATATGTTTGGAGACCGAAAGGTCAAAATACTAACCTAGAAGGACGCAGAAAATTTAGGTACCTAAAATGAGATAATATTTTTACAGATATGCTTCAAAATAGAGACAAAAGAAAACCAATGGATAGCTGATAGCGGCTATTTGAGACACATGACAAGCAAAATATCGCACTTCAACCATATTGAAAGGAAAGATGAAGGTAATGTTATCTTTACAGGAAAAAAAATAAAGCAAAGGTCACCGGAGTTGGTAAAATTGGTAATTCTGACTCTACCTTCATTGATAACATTCTCTTTGTTGATGATTTGAAACATAATCTGTTGAGTGTGAGTCAGATATGTGACAAAATTTACAAAGTCATTTTCTATGCATCTTATTATGAAATTGTCGATATTCATAATGATAATATTGTGTTTGTTGGTCTTAGAAATCAGAATACATATTGTGCTCAAATTGAAGACATGTCCTTACAAAATGTTAAGTGTTTTGTCTCTCTAGAAAATAATTCGTTTATTTGGCACAGGAGATTTAGACATGCCAGCATGAGCATTCTATCAAAATGATCCAAAAATGAGTTAATAAGAGGACGACCTACTCTAAAGTTCGAAAGCAATCAGGTTCATGAGGCTTGCTTAAAAGGTAAACAAGTCAAAAGCAACTTTCCTCCTAAAAATATTGTGACTACTAGCCAACTACTTGAATTTGTGCACATGGACTTGTTTGGTCCCATTAGGACTTAAAGTTTTGGTGGTAAACATTACAGTTTTGTTTTAGTAGATGATTACTCCAGATTTACATGTGTTTATTTCATATTAAATAAGGATGATGCTTTTAAAGTGTTTGAGAAGTTTTGCAGAAAAATTCAGATAGAAAAAGGGTAATGCATTACTTTAATTCGAAGCGATCATGGAGGAGAATTTGATAACAGAAAGTTTGAAGAGTTCTTTGACAGAATGGAATAACTCATAACTTCTCATGTCTAAGGATGCATCACCAAAATGGAGTTGTAGAGAGAAAGAACAAAACTTTGGTTGATTTGGCTAAGACTATGCTATGTGAAAGTGGA
>JANITX010000003.1:31588904-31602575 GCA_027564395.1 Erythroxylum ulei | reverse complement strand
GAATTTGGATGAACTTGGAGAAGATCGCGAGCTAAGTCAATTGAGATAAGACCCGCACTGCAACCCATCCCAGAAAGATTAAAGCTTTTAATGTTGCTCCTAAGCTTATAATTGTTGATTATCATAGCAGATAAAGATGGGGTAGGAGAGAAAAGGCTACAGTTGACGATGAGAATGTCTATGTCTTTAGGTTTAAGGCCCGTTTTCTTGAAAAGTGAATCCATGGCAGAGAAGATGACAAGCTCAGCTTCCCCTCTCGCGGCCTCCATGGTTGGTTTGGGAGGGATATAATGAATTGCAGGGGGCAAGCAAGTTTCTTCACCAAGACCAGATCTCTCAAGAATTCTCATCTGAAACTCCACACTCTTTGGTTTATCCTTCAAAATAAGTCTGGAATGCTCCATAAAAGTGGAGAAAGGAACACGACAAGTGACCGGTGGCTTGTAACAGGCATAATCAACGAGGTAGATGGTCCTAGGCTTGGACGTGAAATAAACAGTGGCAATAAAGATGATGAAGAAAGAGGAGCAAAGAATTTGTACAAGGTCAAAATGAAGTGATCTCCATAGGTTCAAGATTTCATCGGGACCTAAACGAAGAACCTCGATGGAAATACCAAACATTACAGGTATTAGAAGAAGATAAAGAATATGATTGACAAGATACTGGTACCCAAGTTTAACATACTTGAGCTTGACGGAGTTGGAAAATTCCGGCAAGATTGGAGGCATGGTTTGGAGCAAATCCGCGGGCATTAAAAAAAGAAAAGAGCTTTAGTAGTTGTTTTGGTGGAGTGCAAAGAACAGAAAATGAGAGAGAATTGTGTGTAGTAGGTGAGGAGAGGAAGTGAGAGGAGGGTGGGGATATAAAGGCGACCTGGCTAGGCAATGAAGGAGGCAGATGGGAGATTTAATGAGAGACTCGCGTCGCTCAACGCCCACTTAACTTGTAATAATTATCGTTACTTCCTCTTCTTCTAATTTTCAGATGCAACTAAACACACCATCCAGTATCTCTTGGGGTATGATCTGTTCCCTTCTTGAACATGTATGTATTCCACTCGTAAATTAATGTCGTTATTTATTCACCCATATCATAGGCCTAATAATTTCAATGACCATCTACTATTGCTTGATATTTTCACATAAACTTACTTCGAGACGCCAAACATTTGTTGTTATATAGTATGAGATAGCCAGTCTGAGCGATTAATCCTACAAGTTATGTGGACATATAATTACACATACGGTTGATTCTACAAGAGAAGAATCTTGTAACCTCATGTCCCAAATCAACATATGTTTGTAGTCCCCATCCATATATGTGAACGCATGGAAAGTTATAGCTAATGAAGTTGAAGGGACAAACCTATAGATAGCTATTAGCCGCTGATCGTTCACATATATGTGTCCCAACTTATTAATGGTATGACATATTTAAAATGAAAGATAAATACATCTTCAACATGTATAAATATATATATTTGACTTTCGTAACTGCACAACTGGACTTATATTGTTAGGGTGCATTAAAAGCAAAAGAAAGTCAAACTAAAGTAGTCTTTCTAATTTTACATTCCAATTATTTGGCTGTTTCCCTTTGGATGGTCATTTTTTTTTCTAATTAACAGGTTCCAATTTGTTGACCTACCAAATTAACTCTCTCACTTGTACTTCAGCACCTTACTCTTTTTAGTTTCATTTAGATATGAGAACGTGGCAATTATATCCATATCATGTTGTTAAGTCGTGCTGTATCACGATGACCAATAAATTTTTTTCACATGCATTGTATAATATCTGAGAATTTAGGATAAATCGTAGTTAAATGAAGAATATACACTTCTGATACTGAGACAGTAAATCTAATGGACAACTGATGATAGATAGGAAAAACATTACAAAATAAGGAGTTCAATAAAACAAAGAAAATATGTGCTCAGGATAGTTTTGTTTGTCGACACAGCAAAGTTCTTATTCAGATTTCCAGATTAATTAGTTTGTTTGGGTAAATGGAAAGGAATTAGTTTCAAGATTTCTAGGAGTCTAATGCACAATACCTGAAATAACTTCCATTGACTATTAATGTGTTACGCACAGTATAATAACAGGCTTAACTAACGACTTCACTGAGTGCAATTCAAAAGAGCATAGAGCAACGCAACGAATAAATACCATATTGGTATTAGTACGGGATTTGATTATGATATGGTATTTTATTGATACCTATAAATATGAGGTATCGTGTCAAATAATTTTTAAATTTATAGTACACTCTTTGAATTTTTTTAAAATTACAAAATAATCCCTTAATATATTGTAATATATATTTTATATTTTTATATCAACTATCTCTCTAAAAATTTTAATAATAACAATTAAAATAATAACAATCTATTAAATTATATTAATATTATCTTTCACATATTTGACGTATAAATGATAACTACAATTAATATGAAAAAAATATCATTCAAATAGTAAAAAAAGATAATACAAAGTACGTAAAATATTACAATTTCATCGTATAATAAATAATATTACATCAAAACATCAAATAAAAAGAATAATAAATATAGATAACAAGAGCTTGTACTGAGGAAATAATCAACTAGAAGTGAAACCTGAAATAAAAGCATTTATATAGTTATTTTTATATTGCATATATAGAATTCAACATACACATCAAATATAAGTGTAATTAAAAGAAGATAATAAATGAAAATTTCAAACTTCTTTCTATTTCTAAAGAGAATATCATTTCATTAATTTTTATAGAATTAACAATTACAAATCTTACAAATTATAGTTAATTAATATATCACTAGCACCTATATAATTTTAAATTATTATTAGTAATTGTTATCTAAAACTTTATTACATAACTATATTTAAACCTTTGCTTTGTACAAAATTAAACTAAATTAAAGAAACATAATTTTTTCTTTATTTTTGCAATGAATGAGTGCAAGTATTTTGATACAAAATAAAGATAATCCTCTAAACACATTATTTATAATTTAAATTTTATTATAAATTTGTCTTAATTTAAAATTTATGAAAACTTAAAAATTTAAAAGATAACATTTTCATACAAATATATCTTATAATAATCAGTACAATATAAAATTTTAATTCACAAACACAAACACACTCATTTGTTCATATTATTATTCAAAATTAATAAGAAAGGAAAATGTAGATATAATTATGTTATTAGACTTTTATTAAATATGAAATTTCATCATTTTATTTATCAAGAAATCTCAAGTACAAAGAAATTTTATACAATATGATTGAGAGAATGAGCAAAGTACTAATTTCTTATTCTTTTTTGTAGTATTACTAAAAGAATTTAAATATAAATGTGATATTTGAAGAGAAATTCTTAAAAGTTGTATTGTTCCAAGCATGAGTATAAGCAAACCAACAACATTTTCTTTACTTTTACTATTATAAAAATCGAATGTTGAATTTTTAAAAATAAATTGATATTAATAATTAAAGAAGTATAAAGGGTGGAAGAAAAAAAAAGAAAAGAATAGTGAAGATGTGTGTTGCTGAAGTATCTTTTTCTTTAGGTTTTTCTTTGTTTTTTTTAATTTAATTCATAAATTTTTAAAATTACAATTCAATTATGATAAATTTGGATATTTTGGATACCAACAATACGGGTAACTTATAGGATACTTATAAGTTAAAGAAATCTAAAAGATACAAGGAATTGTTCAACAAATGGAAGCTGATATGCAATTTGCAGTATTTGACTTATCTTTTTTGTTATTTCTAAATATTTAGCCAACATATTCGACTCTTATGTAGCAGACGTATTTAGAAGAAGCTGATTATTTAAAAGTATTTAAGTTCAGCTGTCATTTAATTAGAGAGTATATTCATCCTTAGAAAGCTCAAAATTAAAAAAAAAACTTTAAAGGTCAAAGTCAAAATCAAAGCTTGATCGAATTCTTGAACAAGTTTACGAGACATCAAGAGCTCCTCAGTCATCACCTTCGTACCAGCGACCAGCACAAAACTATGGATGGGAGAACTATGAGATTCGGAGGACGTTTGTTTAGTCAATTATCAGCCTCATTAAGTAAAATTAAAATGGTGTCTATCGATATTTTAAGTGGTCGTTTGAAGATTCCTCCTTGTCCATAGATATTTGATATTCCCATCATGTTCTTCAAATATCATTACTGAAACTTCACGTAAATTTTCATTAAATTTTGTGCTGTAAAAGACATATTTTAGCAAAATATTTTTTTTTCTTACAACATACAACCAAAATATAAAACAAGATGAAAAGAGAAGATTTGAAGTATTCCTTTCATATTCTAATTTGATTATGCATTGGATGGTCAGTTGAAATATTGATTAAGTGTAATTACTTGAACCTTAAAATGCAACAATCCGACGACGTCGAACTCAAGAGCATTGACTCACAAAGGTTGTCAATTTATGGGCAAAGTAAATACCGTGATCTAATAAAAAGCTGTCAGGATGGTAAACGTGATATTCATATTTATCCTTTTCTAAGCTGCCAAGTGTCATACGACGCGGAATTAAAAACTTGATCCGACGGTAACATTGAATTGCACAAACTTCGCCAACCAAATCTTAGGATTAACACAAATTTCAGCCCTCCCCATCCAGGTTTGCACGTGTATAGTGCATTTGCACAGCAGAGCCATTACATTCCAAAGGCTCAAAATTTCTGCGATCGATCTCCCAAACGTAATCTGTAAAATACGTAATGTGTTTATCACAATATGACGAAAGCTAAGCGTCAAGATTGCGTTTTCTGTTGAAAGGCAAAGAACATCAAGTAACAGTTTTTAGCAATATTTTAAAAATTAAACTAAGAGTTAAATCGATAGGATAAGAGATTTAAGTTATACTCCATTCAATTCATAACAATTGTTTTAAAAAAATGCATATTTATTAAAAAAATTAATAAAATATCTTATATAATTAAAGTGCCTTGAAAACATGGGCATACTTTACAAGAAAATCTTCACAGGAATGGCTGGCTTATATATATTGTATGATATTCCATCAATTGCTGTCAGGGTGTTTTGGGTCAACTCACTCCATTATGTTGGACAGCTTGTCGGCGGCATCGTCATTAAGAAGCAGTTAAAAAAGAAAAAAGGAAACCCGTGAAATTAAGAATAAATCACTTGTTTGTAATATTACGATGTTATACTATTTTTTAGTATTTATTATTTAATAAATAAGACATATATAAAAATGATGAATAAATATTCATAAAATAAGATAAGAACAAAATAATAAAAATAGATGATCTCCCGTAAAATTACCAGGTTTAAATGGTGGGTTTTGTCTCCAGCGGCTTGTTCTTTTTTTTTCCCCTTTCTTTCTTATGTTTGACGTAGCTTGCTATTGACAGTTGAGTGGTTGGAAGTTAGGGTTCAGCTTCCACGTATGACCAATCAACGATCCATTTCTTTATTATTTAGCTCACCACTTATAATTACTTTTTTGTATAGGTATAGGTCAGTATCAGATTAAGGCTCATAAAAGAAAATATTGGAGAGATGTTTCTCATTGTGACTGAGAATAAGATAATTCAACGTTAATATACGGATCACCAAACTCAAAACATAGTGGACCAGGGACCTTTATTTTCTATTCCCCGAATTCCGTAAGCTATTAGATGTACTCATTTTTGGTGTTCAATGAAGAGTTTTGCCAAGAAAGGTTACTGAACAGTTGGTTTAATTCTTGCCCACCAACTTAAAAATTTTTGATCAAGCGCTTATAAACTTTCTCCTTTGTACATCAAAATGCATAGTAACTAGACAAGAACTAAAACAACGACACACATAGAAAGTACTCCCTCACAACTGAAGCTGGCTACGATCGGCAATTTTAGCAAATGCAATATACTAACCATCAATTCGATGACGACGACGATTTATGATAAATATTGTATCAAGCGTTTAAATAAGATTATGTATTTAAGATTATTTGCCTTCCTCAAGCAACTAACGAAGAAAGCGATTGAATAAGGTTATGAATTTAGGATTCTTAGGCAACTAATGAAGATTTTTTTAAAAAAACATTTGAAAGCACCAACTAAAGTTCTATTTCCTTCTAAGCATCCAAACATAATTCTTAGTATTCCAATGCCAGATATCTGAAATTCAAACTTTAGGTTGGAGCATAAAAAAGAAAATTTTGCTCCTTTAACGCATCTCATAAGTCGAATGTAAATAATTTCTTTGTGAATTGTCCATGGAGGAAGGTCAATCGAGATTCGTAAGCATAAACTCGGCGACTACTTTTATCATGGCAATTGAAAAAAGGTAACAGCACAAACATACAAGAAAATAAAGTGAGGTAAGTATTTGAACATTAATTAATAGAAACATAGAGGTGCTGTGTTGACCAAAGAAATGGCATTACTCATGTCGTGTGGAATGGGAAGTGGGGCTAACAACCTCTTAATGAGATGAGAAGGTAGTCGTTGGTCGGGGAGATCATTTAATATTAATCGTACTTTTAATAGCTCTACCGTCTAGTTGTGGGAGTACTTCTATGAAATATCCACATATGAGGCCCATATTTAATATGTCAAAAAGGTGCGTTGCGCTGTTTACGGGGTAAGATCATTTGTTCAGTTTTATGGTATCTTATTTTGTCTCATAAATTTTAGCCATTTATTCATACGGATCTCACGTTTATTTATTTGGAACTTCCGCGAGACCTGTATGAATAAATAACTAAGATTTATAGGACATAATAAGACACTATAAAATTGAATAAAGAATCTAGACTCTTATTTACGAGATAGTAACTTCTGCAAGTTGTTTATGAGTAAATTGGAAAGGACAACCAATGGGCCAAAAGCAGCTACAATATTATAAGCTTCGTCTAACTTATATTATTACAAAAGAAAATATTAAATAATATATAATATTGATAATATAATTGAAGCATTTTTCAATATTTTTATTTTTCTAAAAAAAGGGAAGAAGCAGCTATTATTTATTCTTAATTTTACGGAATTGTACACATGATCGTGTAAGAGTTGAACAGGCCTTCGAATTTCAGGATTTTTTTTCCTTTGAGGATACCTTGAATGTTCTACATTCTCCAACATTTATCAATTTCGATTATGGCAATCGGAATCTCAACTAGAATGTGAGCTTACCATATAAAAAATATTGTAGTACCAAACTAAGACTCACACATACGATGGTTATTTTTATTTTTGATGTGTTGAAAGTATAAAGGATTTATCAGAAAATAGGGGGATTTATTTCTCAAAATAAATAGTTAATTTAGATAAAAAGAATTAATAATTTTTTTTGGAAATTGAAAAACAAATAAATTTGATAGAACAATAATGATACAATAAGCAAAGTAAGACATATTTTGATATATGATTTATTTATGCATACTTTTACAGGAAAAATACGTTAAATTTTTTTGTTATACTGATTTTGATAAAATAAGCAGTTTAACTCTAAAATTTAATAATTTTCATGAAGTAAATCTAAGTCCCCATAAGATATTTAGTAAGAACTTCGTAATTCCGTGCTAACTAAGTTCCATTCTATAAAACTGGCCTATAAGTTTATAGGAAAGGGTATATTACACACAAACACAAAGGAGAAGCCATGAACTAGTGATAACTTTGACGCCTCAGCGTATAAACTTACATATCGACAATGCCCAATAACTTTCCAAGTTTGTGTTTTAAAAGTATATTTATTGTACTTAGACATTTCTAAATCTAAGAATTGATAAATTAAAGTTGGACATATTTTTCAAAATATTTAGTTATGATAATTTCAAAAATACAAATAAATTTATAATAAAGAATTCTCCCCCGCCCCCCACACACATACACATATAGATATATATATAATCATTAATCATTCAAGTCATATATCATAAATTTCTACTTTGACTTGAATTAAGAATACTAACTTTAACGATAAAAAATATAAGAGTAAACTTCTAACTAATAATATAATTAAAATATCATAATTCAAGTCTTTCAATTAATTATTTTCTTTTAATAGTTTTTGAAAATAATAACTTCCATTGAATGACTTCAAAAAAATTTCAAGAGAAAAGATACAATGCTAGAAGCAATTACATCAAATTGTTAGAGAAAATCACTTCATGTAATTAGTGAGTACAAGATTAGTATGGTTTGATGAACAATGGGCTAATTGACTCTTCATATGTTGTTGATGTCATCACTGATTTATGCTTGTGAGTGTATAGGTTTAGATTCAATCTGATTTGTCCACATAAATGATTAAATAGTTCAACTTTGGAGTGAGCTAAGTTAGTGAAAACACTGCTGTTTCTTTCAATCTAAATACATGTGATAATGTAAGAAATTTCAATATATATGCTCCACTTGTCACCTTCAATTCTGTTTTGAATTTCAATATACCATTGTATGATGTCTGTCCATTTTGAAGGAGGTTCTGCCACTTCAAATGAACACATAAATGTCGACCATATTTTGCTAAAGAAGTTACAGTAAAAGAAAATGTGACTGAGATTCTGAATCTCTCTTGTAAAGTGAGCACCAATTCGGTATGCATATGTGCTTTCCAAGTTTATCAAAAGTGGGAAGTTTGAGCTTGATGGCTTTCCATATAATGTGAGTAGCTCTGGGACAATAATGTTTGCACAATACTATTTCATGCCACATGATTGGAGGGGTTGATTAATTGAAAATTTATTTAGGAATTAGAGTAATTACTTGAAGTTGCTAACTTCCATATAACTTATCCTTAAGTTGATTCACTCTATAGTTATTTAGAAAGTTAGGAATTAGAGATGATGAAATGCTGGAGTTGTTGGATTGTATGAAGGATATGACTTGAGACACATATGCATTTACTTTGATTGTTATTTGATAAGAGGTCCATAGGTGGTCCAAACATCATGCCAAAAGTTGGTTGATATAACATTACCAACTTGACTGAAGCAATGTTCTTCGAATTTATTTCTATTTTTTTGCAATGAACTTTAAGAAAGGAATTAGCATAGTTTGTAATATGGAAGCTCTAGATGCAGCTATACTTTATGTGGTATGCATGTACCCATTTTACACATAAATATTTCTTATTATGATGTAGTCTCCAAATTTTCTTTGACAACAAGACTTGATCTATGATCTTGGTGGGTATAATGCCTAAGCCTCCATGTTTCTTGGGCTGATACCCTTCAAACCAACTGAATTTGTTCCTTTTATGTTCCAGTTTATAACCAGAACATTGGTAGTTTTTAAGTATTTTATCATCAGTTTTTGTGATGCCTTTAGGAAAAACCAAGTGAGAGGCCCAATGGATGCTGATGAATGAGAGTATAGTCTTGATAAGTATTGCTCTACCTACTAGTGCTAACTCCTTATTACTTCAACTGATAATTCTAGAGATAATTCTGTCAATGAGTGATATATAGTCTCTTTATGATGGTTTAATTGCAAAAATTGGGACACCAAGGTATTGTATTGGTAGTTGTTGAGGAGTGAAAAAGATATGTTAAAGAGAGTGGGGATTAATTTGGTCGCACTTGTTGAGGTATATAAGGCACTTTTGTTCTGATTTATGTTTAGAGCTAGCATCCTCCTAAACATTTTAAGAGTTATAGTTAAGGATGACATAGATCTGTGATCTACCATGGAGAAGAGGAATATATAATTTGAAAAGGATAGACTTATGATTTTAAGCTTTTTGCATCTAGCATGATACTTGAATGTCTTGCTTTTATCTACAATTCTTGATCAAGACTTCCATAAATAAATAAAATAAGTAAGGAGAGATAGGATCCACTTGCCTGATACTTTTAGTATTTCTGATTAGACCTGAGGGCTCAACATTGATTACGACATTAAAAGTGATAGTGGATATGTATTGTTGAATCTAGGCTATGAAGTTTGTTGGAAAATTTTATGCTGACATGATGTTTAAAATGAAAGACCACTAAACAAAATCATAAGCCTTTTGGAAGTTAACCTTCATTACATAACTCGTTTGACCTCTCTTTTTGGTGTAGTGCTTAAAAGCTCCTTTGTTATCATGATTTTATCCCCTATACTTCTTTTATATATGTAAGCACCTTGTGCTTGATCAATATGGTTTAGTAGCACTAGTTTCAACCTTTGAGCTATAACTTTTGTAATGATCTTGTAGACAGTGTTGCAACAAGCAATAGGCCTATAATCACATATGGTTTTTTGTTCATTGCCTTTTGGAATTAATGTTTTAAAGGTCCTTATAATTTCCTTAGGCATTCTAAACTTGTTGAAAAATTCAAGGAAAACCTCTATTACCGAAAGTCCAATTGAGTCCAAGGTTTTGTGAAATTTTTTTACATTTAGTCCATCCAGACTTGGTGCTTTGTGAGGCTGCATAGATTTTAAAGCTTTAAGGACTTCATCTAGAGTAATTGGTTCAGGTAAAAATAAGACTTCTTGAGGGGTAAGCTATCTTAGAGGATCTTTTGGAGCAATATGGATATGGAGTGAGTGTTTAAGGGGGAGATTAGTAGGCAAGTTAAGTGCTCCATGGAAGGTTAAAGGAGTTGGTTTCGAGTTGAGATCTATTTCTTTTATGGTTAATGGAGATGATTCGATTGGTAGCTTTCTTATAGGCAATGTATTTGTGAAAGAAAGATGAATTTTTGTCACCATTTTTCATCCAAGAAACTATAAATCTTTGCTTTTAATAAGGAGTGCTAAAAAAAATAGCTTGTGAGAAGTTTGAACTAAAACTCTTAGAATGAATTTAACTTTAGGCGTGATCGCCTTATTAATTGCAATAATCTGTCATCTTTTTCCAAAATTTGTGACTTTGGCAAGTAAAGCTCACATTTGATGTTTCAAGCCAAATTTGATTCAATCTCTACTTCTCACCTCCTAGAATAGAACAAAACCAAAATCAATAAAAAAAAAGAGATAAGTCTAATTAACATAACCAAATCATATCTTATCAAGTGCCTCAATGGATCAATGTTAAAAGAGGCGGTGTAAAGAGCTCATAGCTAACTGTGATAAAAAATTATACCAAGCTATGTCAAGGATGCTCTGGTTCATCTTTAAAAAGAAGAAAGACGCAGGGATAAGTTGGAAGTGTTTAAGCGAGCATTTTAAAAAACTAGGCCTTATACTAGAGTTGAACTTGAGAATTAAGATTTGAAATTAATGTGATATAGTTAATAACAAACATGAAACTAGAAAGAACTATAAAAAGGTGCACCCTTCTAAGTCATCTTCCCATAAGGACCTTGAGCCATCTTGTCCTTTTAATGAGGAATCGATTTAAAGTGTTCTTCTTGTATTTATATTATCTTGAATCAAGGTGTTTTGTGCATTCTCCTCTTGTAATAAGCAACGTATGTGCTTGTAACTTCAAATATGTGGTTTCAGGGATTTAGAGATAAGGTTTATTTTTTAGGAGTGTATGTCAATTGTTTGAATAAATAACATAGAATCTTAAGTTAAAAAATTAACCGGTTCAACCAAAACAACAAAATATTAATAAAAAAATTAGGATTATGTCAATTTAATAATCATTTCATATAATTTTTAAACATTATAATTTTTAATACATTGGCAAATATTAAAGTCTAACTTAATTTTTGTTATAAACATTAGAAGTTAAAACATACTTTCAGCTTTTATATATAAATATTGACCTATATAATGATACAAACTTAAATTGAAATTAAAAGACTGGGAAATTGTTACTTTGGGCATACATTATTAAAATTTAAAATTATTTATTTAGTATATATCTTTTTTCTTGGTTGTCTTTTAGTTTTATGGTTTTCTTAATTAAATATTATTGATGGCACAATTTAATTGGATAAAGAACGTTTCTTTTTTTTTTTGGTTTCCATCCAAGTTTTATGAAAAACATTAAATTTAACTTTAACTTTATTTCAAATTTTAATCAAAGCCTCAGAGTATTAAAATTTCTAATATGTAGGACTTCTACCAATAGAAAAACACTAACTTCCTCTGAAAATGGTAAGATTATTAAAAAATAAAAAATTTTGTTATGGATATAATTACTGGAAACATATATACGAATTACATTTATAGTAGAAGTTGAGAATGTTTCTAAATGCGTTAACAGTTTAACCTAAGGATATGGATAAACGACATTATTTAAAGAAAAGGTCCAAAATGTAAATTTTTCAAAATAAATTTGCAAATTTTGAAATGTTTTTGCAAATTTTGAAAATAGAAAATCATTTTGTTAAGAAAATCCACTATAAAAAGGATGGTGGTGAGAATAATATCTGAGTAGTGGCTTAGTACAAAATGAATTCGGGGAATAATAGTAAAAACAATAAGTACAACTTCAATGACAATAGATGAGTTGAAGTGATGTGAGCAGGAGTAAGGATCTTGAGAAGATGGCGAACTCCAAGCCTATTGGAGGAGAGTTTAATGGAATTGAGCCCAAACTAATCCATTTAACTCAAATCCTTGGACCGGATACACTTGGAGTTTAAAGACAAGAAGATTTGGGCTTGTTATTTATTATATTTTATTTTAGGCCCAAGGATTGGTTTATGGGTTGTTCTTTTAGTTGGTAGCATATACTTTGTTTGTTTGGGTTATTTTAAGACTTTGATCAGATTATGTTCAATGGGTTTGCAAACCCATTCCTATTAGGTTTAGGACTTAGTCAAGGATATTTAAACTTTATGATAACCTTGTAAACCTAGATTGGATTGATGAATAAAATTTCAGAGTGAGTTCTTCAAGGGAGGCGTGAATGTCTTTATGGTTACTTCAAGAAATTGATTTGCATCAGTAAGTAAATACTTGCAACGTAAATTGATTTATGATTTCTTTGGGATTGGGTCTCAAACTTATGATTTGGGGTTTGATCTAGTATGTTCTTAGAATAAAAAGATTAGGGTTTTGATTCAATAGGATTAGGGGGTTTCAAAAACCTTGTTTTCTTGGGGTTTCCGTATCATCTTGGTATCAAAGCTTTGGCTTAATTCTATTGAACTCATACGTATCTTTATTGTGTTTTTCTTTTTTGATTCCTAAAAAAAAGGTGCGTGAACAGTACCCGATGTACCCGTGAACAATAACCGTATATGTGAACAGTAACCGCACCTCGTGAACAGTAATTCTGTACCGTGTGAACAGTACTTGACCCCGTATCCGTGAACAGTAACCGTACCCCGACCCAATCCGTGAACAATGCCCCGTGAACAGTACCCAAAAAAAATCAGTTCCAAAAAAAAAGAAACAGTACAAAAAAACAGTACTGGAAAAAAAGTGGACAAAAAAATTGAACGGTACCAAAAAAAAAGAGTGAAAAAAACTGAACGGTACTAAAAAAAAGAAAGTGAACAGTGTAGAAAAAAAAAACCATTGCCAAGTTTCCTGTTTTAAAACTTGGGTAGATTTGAAATTTATTTGAGCTATCGAGTTTTTACGTTGAGTTTTACAATATATTGAGTGTCTTTCTTTGAATTCTTAGTTTATTTTCTTGTTTGTGCCTTTCTTTGCTTCCATACGTTGAATTGAACAATCTTGCATTCATATTGTTCAATTATAAACAAAAATTATTGCATACACATCTTTTCCATCCGTGTATTAGCATACTATTTTATTTCTGTCCGTACATTACTTTGCTTCTAGAAT